>CATIWQ010725767.1:0-22960 GCA_949673415.1 Euphorbia schlechtendalii | reverse complement strand
GCTTGCTTCATCGACTCGTATATCACGACTCACCACGACCTTCTTACTAATTGGATCAAGTAAGCTTGCACCCTTTTGTTTTCTCATCATACCCAATAAAAATATATCTTTTGCTTTTGTCTTCGAGTTTTGTTCTTTGCTGATCCGGTACATGTGCATAAGCAACACTACCGAATATTTTGAAGTGAGAAACTGTTGGCTTTTGTCCACTCCATGCCTCCTGTGGTGTTTGATCAATTAACTTTGAATGTGGACACCGATTTTGTACATAAATGGCGCATTGTACGCTTCTGCCCAAAATTCCTGCGGCATCTTCTTACTCTTTAGCATCGATCTAACCATATTGAGAATGGTTCGGTTTTTTCTCTCAGCCAAACCGTTTTGTTGAGGAGTATATGGTGTAGTAAGAAATCTCCTTATGCCTTGCTCTTCACAATACTTCATAAAAGCTGTCGAGGTATACTCACCACCTCTATCAGACCGCACAGCTTTGATGTGTCTACTTGTTGCCTTTTCCACCATTACTTTAAATTTTTTTAACACTTCGAATGCCTCGGATTTTTCTTTCAAAAAATACACCCAAGTCTTTCGTGAAAAATCATCAATGAAAGAAATAAAGTACCTTTTGCCACTGAAAGATCCAGGGGTAATTGGTCCACATATGTCAGTATGAATTAGTTTGAGAGGTTGCTTTGCCTGATATTCAGCCTTCTTTTGAAACAAGGTTCTCGTATGCTTGCTAAGAACACATTCTTCACAAAACTTTCCCTTATAGTCCATGTCAGGTAGCATGTGCACCATACTCTTCTTTGCTAATTCATTTAGACTACCATGATGTAGGTAACCAAAATGAAAATGCCATAATGACGCCTTGTCTTCTATATTGACTTGCAAACATTCTTCTTGTATGCTTCTTAAATTCACCTTGTACATGCGATTCCTCCCCATCTCAACTTGAGCAATTAAACATCCTTGCTTATCCTTCTAGTGCAACACACGTTCCTTCATAAGTACTGAATAACCTTTCTCCATGAGTTGCTCCATACTCAATATATTTATCTTCAGATCCGATATGTAATACACATCTTGGATTGACCCCATCAAGCCATCTTTTTGTAAGTACCAAATTGTACCTAGGCCTTTGATCTTGACCTTTGACGTATCTCCAAAAGAGATATGTCTATCTTCAACTTTTCTCATCTCCTTGAACAAATGCTTGTTTCCGCACATGTGGTTGCTTGCACCTAAGTCAAGGTACCACACTGAGTAGTTGTCGGTGTTGACTTCAATGTGAGTCATCATGAGAAAACCATCTTTCACTTCATCTTCTGTGGCTAAATTGGTTGTCTCTTCAACCGTTTTCTCGACTTTTCATTCTTTTGCAAAATGTCCCATCTTGCCACAATTGTAACATCTTTTGGAATTGCAATATTTCGCATAGTGGCTAAATTTATGACATTTGTAGTATTCAACATCAGAATAATTTGACCAACCGCTTCTTCCAAGACCACGTCCTCTTCCACGCCAATTTTGTTGGCTTGATTGCCCATTGTTCTCATAATTCCCTTCTTGACCACGGCCTCTACCACCACGACCATTTCCTCGACCTCTACTACCTCACCCTCCACCTTGAGAATTTGGAGAGTAGAGTACCTTTTCATCTTTGATGGATGCCTTAGTTTGAAGTGCTTACTCGAGTGTCTCCTCCTCCTTCTTCTTCTTATGCTGCTCGTGTGCCTCAAGAGAACCAACAAGCTCATCAACTGTTAGCGTTTCTAGGTCCTTTGACTCTTCAATGGCACATACAACATTCTCGAAACTATCACTTAGCGATCTCAAGATTTTCTCCACAACTCGCACATCGGTTAAATCTTCACCGTTTCATTTGAGTTGGTTTGCCATAGTTTGGACATGAGTGACATAGTCAGATACTCCTTCTGACTCTTTCATCTTCATACTTTCCAATTCACCATGAAGAGTTTGCAAGCGAACTTGCTTTACTTGATCGGCTCCTCTATACACACTTGCCAAAATATCCTACGCTTCTTTTGAAGTGGTTGCAGTTGCAATCTTCTCAAAGTCTGATTCATCAACTGCTCTAAACAACATATACAATGTCATTTTATCCTTCGATCGTTTTTCTTTCAATATCTTGAGTTGAGCTACTGAATATGCAGCAGTAGATTCGGGTTCTACAAAACCAGTCTCGACTATTTCCCAAGCATCTTGAGATTCGAGAAGAGCTTTCATTTGAATGCTCCAATTCTCATAGTTTCCTTTCATCAATCGAGGCAATGGTAACTAAGCCATTACATTCGCCATCGGCTCTGATTACCAATTTGTAAACTCACAGGCTAACACTCGAGACAAGCTAGGCAATTAACAAGAAATTCTTTTTTTTAAGTCACACTCTTTTTGTATTACTTGTTATTTTCCATTTTATAAAACTTCAATTACATATGCTATTTATATTAAAATAAGTGACTACTCATGAAACATTACAACTCTTCAAAACAACATGACTCTTCAATGGAATACATGTATCAACTAAATTCATTAACCAACCAAATCCATGAACCATAATAATTACGAATTCATGAACTTGTAAATCCATGAACAAACATTTCAACAGAATGTAGAGAAGTGGATGGGAATGGTAAATAAGGTTTCAACTCTGCTTCCCCTACTGAAAATACTCACAAGAGGGAGTGGGGTTGAAAACAATGCTTCTTCCTTCCTAGTCTCCCTGCTATTAGAATCATACAACACTTGTTTATATAGAGGGTTGTAATTCTGAGTGTCGTGCTGGGTTAAAAGAAAATGAAAGATAAAAGTAAATGCTCTTTTAATCGGAAAGAAAATAGAATCCCACATACGAAATGTTAAACATTGAAGCACGTTATTTAATTTATAATAAAGTTTTTTTTTGTTGTTTAATTATACATTTCTAACTGAAATAGAAAATCTGGTGTGATTATTATTCTAAAATATATTGTTTTTATTAAAAATCATTAACATGTTATCAATATGAGTTCCTATTCCACATGCCACGTAATCCTAGTATACACTATCTACTAATTAGGCTCTAAAGTATTTGTCGAAATCCACAAAATTATAATAACAATGTATTAAAAATTTACGAATTTATAAAGTAACAGTTGGGGTTACAAAATAAAACCTCTGCCCCACCTATATGTTACTCTAATCTGAGATCTTTAAAGATCGTAAATTCAATCTTAAACATTAGGTTAAGACATTGATCACTTATATTGTGACAAATTAAATCATGTAGAGTATTTTAAAAAATCTATATGATAAAAAAGCTTAATGCATTCGTAAATACTAGAACTTGTCCTTAAAAACTTACTACCCCATAAACTTTCAAAGTAACACCGTAGCTCCATTAACTTTCAAATGTGCACCAGTTTGCTACAAGAATACTACATGTCAGCTTTTGATTCGAGAAAGAAAATCAGAAAAATGACATGTTGGTTGGAATCTTCTTAGTACATAAATTGCAACATTACTTTTCCTCACTTGTGATCTCTTGTTATATTATTTTTGTATTATAATAGTCTCCATATATTATAATTGTTCTTGATTCGACAATTCTTTTAAATAAGTTGTTTAACCTTGAAAGGAGCTATAAGTATCCTTTAAGGATAGATCTTTGCACCACTCAGCTTTTCGAGTGATGATTGGAAAGCTCAATAAGGCGACATTACAATAGAGTTGACACTTTAATACTAGAGTGAAAAAAACCAGGATCAATGATCTTTTTGTTTATTTTATTTTTGCCATTGACTTTCCAACAATCTTAAAGGATATTGAGATTGACGTATTGGCTTAGTGGTTAAGAGAGAATTTGTGAATTTAGCTGTCACCAGTTCGAATCATATTCGGGATGGGTTGGATATTTTTCTTTAATTTTTGTGTTCGCCGAAATAAATTAAATTTTAAAAAAATCTTAAATGATGCTTATTCATTATTATAATAAAGTTAAATCTGTGCATGACATGTGCAACTAAGGTATAGGAAAATAATGTTGTTTCGGGTTCTTCTATTCTGGATATCTCATATGTGAATAGGATTATCTTTAGGGTAAGTGTGAATGAACAGAAGTCCAACGAGGAAGTCATGACTTTCAAGGTTGGGGAAAGGTTGGGAATTTTTTGTGGGAAACACGTTGACCTTATTTTTAAGGTTCTTGTGGAAAAGAAGGGCTGATGGGATGGGAAGGTAACCGATGATATTTAATTTTTTTAATTTAGTTAAATTTTATGTGCGGGAATTACCGGGGAGGAGTGACGAATAGCTCGATACAATATTTTGTTAGGTCCTTAAAAAAAGGATCTGCAATTTTTTTATCTTATCGAAACTAAGGTACTGGACATTAATGATAAAATAATTCTAAAGTACTGGGGCCACATCAATTTTTTGTCTTGTTTCACACCATCACAAGGTCAGTCAGGGGGTTACTTATCTCTTGGAACTCATCGTTGCTACAGAGGAATGTGTTAATTATAAATGATAGGTGGCAGCTCGTACATTTTGTTTCTAATCAGTTTGAAGCTCATGTTATGTTTGTTTATGGCTCGACAATTTATTCGAACCAATTCAGCGGTTTTGGTTGATTATCAAATGTAATTGTCTACGAAGATTTAAATGAAGTATTATATAGTTTCTAGCGCTATGGAGGGGGGTTTAACAACTCTATGCTTTAGTTAAGGAGTTTTGTTGATTATAACGGGTTGTATGATATTCCTCTAAGCGGTAGAGACTATACGTGATCTAATTCACAATTTTTTTCACGTATTGATCAGGTGATGACATCGGGTATGATTGTTAATTTGTGGCCTATGTTGAATTTATCAACAATTGATTCTTCTCTTTCGGATCATTTACCAATTCTTTTTTTCATTACACATTATTGCAATTCTAGGTAGGACTCCTTTTCGGTCTCTCAATTGTTGGTGGGATAGTACAGAATTCTTACCTTACATTAAATCGAAATGGGAAAGAATTTTCTGAAAGTGGTCGAACAAAGATGTGGATTTTAATCTTTGCAAACTCAGGGACTCGATTAGGCCGTGGCACTATGCTAATTTTGGGGATTTGAAGACGAAGATAAAAGTGCTTGAAGAAAGAGTGGCGACGCTAACTCATATGAGGCTATTCAGCCTATTAATGGTTCAAGTGGGTCCGAACTATATCTAGCTAGTTCTCAATTAGTAATTAATAGGTAAAATCTAAAAAATATTTATCACCAACAATCAAGGGTGAAGTGGGCTCTTTTAAGTGATAATAGAATGAAATTTTATCATCTGATGGCGTCGCCTTGGTATAGGGGGAATCAGATTACGTAGCTGGAAGTTAGCGGGGTGTTAGAAAGAAATAAAAGTCTATTTATTACTGCGATTAGGAGATTTTATGAGGAGTTGTTCGTAGCCCAGCCGGCTATACTATTTTCACTAAGGGGACTAAACTTTCGGCAGGTTAGTGATAGTGATAATCTGTAGCTAATTACACTGTTTTGTGAGGCTGAAGTTTGTGAGGCGGTAAAATCTTGTAATGACGGTCAAGTGCTAGGTTCGAAACAATTTAACTTCTTTTTCTACAATAGATTTTAGGCTGAATTGAAACCGTATGTGATGGGAGTGTTCGAGGGGCTGTTTGCAAAGGGAGGGGGCTGCCGACATCAATCAAAAGGTCATTCACCGTCCTTAAACTGAAGGTTCCAAGATCATCGACATTAAGTAATTTTAGACAGATCTCATTGGTGCAGGGTATTTACAATATCATTTGTAAGGTTCTTGCAACCGACTCAAACCATGCCTCCCGGAATTTATTTTGAAAAACCAATTTGCCTTAGTCAAAGAAAGGAGTATTCATAAGTGCTCATTCATAGCATTAAAGGTGATACATTCTATCCATTCTTGTAGATAATCATGTTTTGCTCTTAAACTTGACTTTAGGAAGGCGTATGATTATACCTCTTGGGATTTTATTGATGCGGTATTACATAGAATGAACTTTAGCGATGGATGGATTAAATGGTTGTCTGAGTTTAGGGAGAACTCGACAACATCAATTTTAATATATGGACACCTGTGTGATCCAACTCGTTTGCGAAGATGAGTTAAACAAGGTGATCCCATCTTGCCTTCAGTTTGCGGATGATACGTTATGTCTTATTTCAGCAAATTAGACTATAATTCCAACAGTGATGAGGATTCTAAGGTGTTTTGGGGTGATGTCGGGTTTAAGCATTAATTTCACAAGAGTTCCATGCTTGGAGTAAATGTAGAAGAGTCTAGAGTAACAACTTGTGCTTGTTTACTTGGTTGTAAGAAAGAAAAATTTCCGATTGTTTGCCTTGGTGCCCCATTGAGCTTCAAAGGTATTCCCATGTCAAGTTACAACCCTTCAATAGCTAAATTTTATAATAGACTAAAAGGGTGGAAAGAGCAATGCTTATCATATAGTGGAAGGGTTGTTTTTATTAAATTGGTGCTTGTGTCACTACCGATTTGTTTACTCTTGCTCTATAAGCTTCCATTGATGGTGAATGTTAAATGGGTATAACTAATGAGGAATTTTCTTTGGAAAGGTGACGCAATAGTGGGGGGTTTGTGTAAAGTTGGGTGGGATACGGTCTCGCTACCGAAGTGTGATGGTGGTTTATACATAAGCGACTTTAAGGTGGTTAATTGTAGTCTTTTGTTGAAGTGAGTATGGAAAGTTAGAAGTAACGATAAGGCATCGATGTGGCACGAATTAGTATAAAGAGGAATAATTTGGCTTCGTGGGCTATTTTGGAGAGTGATGAATTGAGAGGGCTTTCTCATGTGTGGAAAGGAACTATCGCTTGTTTTGTATCAAACTCAACTTTTTAGAATATTTTCAAATCTAACTCAAGAGTGAAGCTAGGGAACCCCAAATATTTTTGTACATGATGATGGTGTTGCAGTAGGGCAACTAGCGAGGGACCTATTTTTTTATGAAGATGGCGACGGTTTTGAATGTGCTGTTGGTGGGACTCGGATATTTTGCATGCGGGTTTTTGGCTTGGCACAACATGAGGTTGGATTGATTTTAATATCATTTGGAAGTCGTGTCTTATACTGAAGATTAAGTTTTTTTGGTGGCTCGTATGGCATGGGAGAATACCTTCAAAAGCATTTCTTTTTCGAAGGAAATGTGTGGAGAATGATTGTTGTCCTTTTTGTTGTGTTACCGAATCTATGGAACATGCTTTGTTTCATTGCTCGAAGGCTCGCTTAATTTGGTGTGAACTATTTCGCATGTTCGGCGTGGTGATTACATTTCTGGAGTCGGGACATATCTTCTTGGAATGTTGGCGAGCTCTATTCCGAATGGACCCTTGTTGGGAGTTCCCAACATCGTTTTGGTTCTTAATTTGCATGGAATATTTGGAGACGAAGAAACAAATTGATTTTTGAAGACCAAGTTGGGAAAGTGGATATTCT
The DNA here is from genome assembly GCA_949673415.1 of Euphorbia schlechtendalii. NCBI lineage: Eukaryota > Viridiplantae > Streptophyta > Magnoliopsida > Malpighiales > Euphorbiaceae > Euphorbia > Euphorbia schlechtendalii. The sequence goes on along the minus strand of CATIWQ010725767.1, from coordinate 15,470 downwards.
TCTAGCAAGTTATTACCTTTGTAGGTTTATTTTCTCTTGTAATAGGCGGTTTTACCATTTGGTGTGAGTGACATTTTTGTCCACCCAAACCTATTGCTATATTGTACATAACCTTTCTCCTCAGGAGAATGATTTATATTAATGAATTAAAAGAGCGGTGGGTGTTTTATAGGCAAGCGAACGCATCAACCTAGTTGGAACGTTTGCCCCGAAATTTTCATCCGCCCCAATCTTTTCCCGAAAGAGGAAAACATCGTTCCTCCTGAGGTTTTTCAAAAAAAAATATTTGTAATAACTTCTTCTACCCAAACAATTAAAAGTAACAAAAGAAGAAAGATAAGGACCACGGTTTAAATCATATTTCAATATAATTCTGTACTTTGTCATCTTATTGGGTTTTTTTGCTGATGATGGAGTCCGAAAACCCTGAAGCCTCAACCTCCAAATCTTCTCATTATGCAACACGATCCTTGAACTAGAAATGCTGAAATATATGAAAAAAATGACAGACATTTGTGAAGTTGAGATCCAATTTCAAATGAGAAAAGGCAAGAATGAAGAAAAATCATTGATGGCGAAAGAAATAAGATGAAATTGCTGATTTCAAACCTATCTGCAATATACAAGTAAAAAGTAAAAACGAACAGAGAGTTATGTTGGGGATTTTTATTTATGAAAATTTGGGAGAGAAACAAACATGATTTACTCTTAGAGGTCCCACCGACAGTTGATTTTTTTTTTGGATTCAGAGGATTCCAGACCGTTAAACATCAAACGTCTCTACAATTGACAAAGTTTTCGAAATATTATCGAAAGGAAGAGATGAATGTTGGCGCGTTAGGGTTTGAAATGAGAGATGGAGAGTTACAGAATTGCTGTTTTAGTAAATAAGATTTTGGATAATTGTGAGCGGGAGAGTAGAATTCATGTTTTTGTAAATAAGGTTTTATTTTTTTTATTATTTTTTTATTTTTTTAAATTCCACGAAGTCACAATGAAGACACGACGCTCTGCTAGGGTTTTTCACTAGAATATTTTTTTTTGAAAAACTCCCGGAAAGGCGGTGTGCCTCTCCGAAAACTAAAAGGTTGAGATAGGAGAAAATTTCGGGGCGGAGTCCCCAACTATAGGTTGGTTTCCCCGCCTACCTACAAAACTCTCGCCCCTCTTTTATTAATAAAATGACTTCAATTCTCAAGATGAGAACTAAAGCCGTTCAATTACGAAGCAATCTCCTCGCATTTACAAAGATATCCGGGGTAGCATGAAAGAATGAACGCTTATTACAATGAAAAAAAGAAACAACATAAATAAATACTCCTAAAAAAGATTTCTCTTGTTTCGGTTGTGTCCTCAAAGATGAATTTATTCCATCTTTTCCAAAGAAGCCAACAAATGATAAACCACAAAGAAGTGCCGAAATCACAATGCTTGCCAACTTGGAAGAAAGATTGCCAAATATCAAAGAAGTCCATCATTGTGTGAGGAATAGGCGTCGGCATGTCAAGCCAATTTAGAAAATATTGCCATATATGGAAGCTATGCTTACAAAGCAAAAATGCGTGATCTACCGATTCCGTTTCGTCGCAAAATGGACATATAGCGTTGTCGATCGCGTTGCATCCGCGCGAAAGTAGAAAGGCGCGAGTCGGAATCCTCCTATGAAAAAGCAACCACCCAAAGAATTTAATCTTCAGAAGTAGACAAGCTGACCATATGACTGAGAAATTCGTGGCTGGTTCAGTCCATCTAGATAACTTGTAGTAACTCACAACAAACGCCTTTGCCGAATAAGTTTTTTGCTCACCAAAATCCCAAATGAAGATGTCTACGTTTGAGCCAAAAGCTGGCTACCTCCATACCGCTGCAGGGGTTGAAAACGGTAGCAGTATTGCCGCTACATTGAAGACACTGGACGGCTACCTCCCTGCTACCTCCACCGAGTTGTTAAGTTGTCCAACTCCTGTTAAAACTGATTCCAAGCTATTAAAGATGCCTGGGACAACAGCAAAAATCCAGTGGCACAGTTGGTTACGTCACTCTCGTTGAGTGATCTGCAAGGTTCGTTTCCAAAACGGACGCGAGAAAAATTTATCGTCAAATATCGAATAGCACTCACTTACAAACAAACATCTTTTATCATTGCAAAACAAGTAAAGGTTAGGGAAGAGGGACTGCAATGATTGATTTGATGTCCAATTATCGTGCCAAAAGGATGCACTAGCTCCGTTTCCGATTAAAACCCGTGAATTAGACAAAAAGAGGTCCCATATTTCGTCATTCCGCAAGCAACAAGATACAATGTTCCCCCACAAAGGGGACAATGATCGGCTATCTACCATTGCCAAATCAGCCCAAGAGTCAAATCCATGGCTAGCCGCACAAAAGGTAAACCATAAGGAGTCACAATTAGCTTCTCTTATTTTCCAAACCCATTTGAGAAGAAGGCTACAATTAATAAGCGATAAATCCTGAATAAATTATCCTCCGAGACGCATTGGTAGATTAATCATTGCCCAACTAACTTTACATAGACCATTTGAGCTTGAATCACCCCTCCATAAGAAATTTCTCATTAGTTTTGATAATGCAACATTGACGGAACTTGGCAACTTGTGAATGTACATGAGCTAAATTGGGAGAGAATCAAGCACAGATTTAATTGAAGTTAGTCGACCTGCATAAGACAAGCTATTTCCTTTCCAATTCAGAAGCCTCTTCTTGAATTTATTGAATAGCAGAGTCCATGACGAAACTGGGATGCGGTTAACATTTAGTGGGCTACCAAGATATGTAATTGGGAACTTCTCGATTTTGCATCCCAAAATTTCAGCACTAGAATGTAGCAATTCATCCGAACAATGGATTCCTAGTATGGTACTTTTATGGTAATTGATACGCAAGTCAGGAATTAATTCAAAACATTCAAAATACGAAGAAAGTTTGGGATTACCGTTAAGTCTGATGGGAGGAAATAAAGTGTATCGTCTGCTAATTGAATCAAAGAGATGTCTGAAGATGAAAGATCTGTAACAAAACAAGGCAAGATCCCCTCGCTGATACTTGCATCAATCAACTATTTTAGACCCTCCGCCAAGACAAAAATAAAAGGTGAAAGTGGATCTCCTTATTTAAACCCCCCCCTTCGCAGCGAAATTGGTTCTGATGGAGCGCCGTTGATGAGAATTGAGATTGTAGATTTCTTTCTATAATTTGACAACCACAATATCCATTTACTTTCAAAACCCATACTACTCAGAACCGTGTCAATGTAGTCCCAAGAAACATTGTCAAAAGCTTTCTGAAAATCTAATTTGAGGACAAAAAATGATTTGCAGCTAGAGTGAATGTTCTTAATGACTTCTGATGCAATAAACAAGCAATCATGGATATTACAGCCTTTGACAAAAGCAAATTGCGATTCGGAGACATCATGATGCAAAATCAACTGGAGTCTACAAGCAAGAAGCTTTGCAATAATCTAATACACTTCGTGAATAAGCGCAATTGGTCTGAACTCATTAAGTGATGCCACCCCAAGAGATTTCGGAATTAGAATCATGTTTGAAGTCTCAATTGAGGATGGTAAGCGATAAGAGGAGTGGAATTCGGAGACCAGATACATAATTTCGGGCTTTAAATCATCCAAAAAGTGCTTGTAAAATAGAAAATTAAATCCATCCGGTCGTGGAGATTTATTTTCACCGCAATCGCTAATAACATTCCAAACTTCATCAATCGAAAATGGAGCAATTAACTCCATATTTTACACGACCAATAATTTTTTAAAATTAAACCGTCATAATGAGAATGGGACAAATGGGGCAGCGGAGAATAAAATGCCAAAATAATCCCAAATGACACTAGTGATTGAGCCCAATTCTATTATCTCTTCGCCATTGACACATAAAAGAAGAATTCAATTATTACGGAAGTGCGCCGAGGCCGTACGGTGAAAGAAAGATGTGTTATTATCCTCCAAGAAAGTCTACGATACCCGAGATTATTGATGACAAAGGGTCTCAAAATGCTTGCGAAGAAGGAAAAGTGATTCCTTAGCTTCAGACAAACTCCTCAAATTAACATCTGAGAGGGGGCGCAGCATTGCATCCGTGGACAGTTCGAGCACGGACCTTTCAAGGCCCTTAATTTAATTTTGTAAGAGACCAAATTTAGAAGCATGACACAACTTAATTTCCTTTTCCAATAATTTTAGATTCAAATCCATGTTGCTGCTGGCCCTAGAAGCACAAATTGTAGCCCACCGCTGCTTAATAAAAGGCAAAAACGATGAATCATCCCACCATAAATTTAGTAAACAATATGGTCGTGATCGTTACAATAGGGAAGGCTTTGATCGGAATAAAATGGGTAAATGGTTTGATAAAACCGAATCAATGGTGGATATACTCATGGACGGCAAGAAGTCTAAAATACCACACGATGCAAGTACACGGTCGATATGCGAAATAGCCACGCTATTATGCCAAGTAAAGTTACGTCCAAGTAAAGGCAAGTCCTGAAGTTCACTTTCATTCACAAAATCTTTAAAGTAATGCATGTGAGAAGTCACTCTTTCATTAGATCTCTTCGAGGCATCAAGAACTTCATTTAAATCACCACAAATTGTCAAATTATGATAATTTTGTGAAATGTGCAGCATTTCTTGCTACATAAAGACCATCTCCTCGCCAATTGTTGACCCATAGATGACCATTACATGATATTCCCATGAAGCCTCACATACATGAAGAAGAACCCATATTTGAAGAAGAGACAACATTAGCACGAAGAGAAGCCGAGTTCCAAGTTACCAAGAGACCACCCGAGAGACCTTGCGATGGAATAAGTGCATGGCTATGCCCTCAAAATGATCTAACAACCAACTCCACGAATGAAGAAGCCTTTGTTTCCATAAGTGTAAATAAATGAACATTGTGCTTACGAATGGTTTTACAGATTAAATCTTACTTACCCTTGTTATTGAGCCCACCTCTACAGTTCCAAGAAATTAAATTCAACGACATAATAAAGAATAAAAAACCTCGCAAAAGCCAAGGACCTGATTGGTTGCAATTTTATCCATGGCATTAAGAACAATTTCCTTGTGCCTCTCCTTGAACAATCCTAGATTCTCTCCAACTTCGAAAGTTAGTTCATTATCTGCGTGTTGTTTATTATGGGAAAGGAGAATAATCCGATTCATAATTTGAATATACGACTCAGAGGAAAATGAATTACTCGGCTGAGTATCAGCCACTATCTCAACATTGCTGCTACTAACTTCGCGGGATTGAGGCAAGTCTCGCGGTTTGGACTGTGAGCGAGGGGCCTGTTGTACAGTTTGGGTCAGTAGGTACATTTCAGGTTGGGTAGGGGCTTGCTGGACATCGAGCAGCAGTATAGGAGCTGCTGAAAGTTTGATAGCTTGAGGTTCCAACCATGAAGAGGTAGTAGGACTGTGTTGCTGCAGGTCGCACCAATGGTTAGAGAGAGAGGCGAGGTCGCTGCTGTTGTTATTTGAAGAGGAAACAAAACTATCCGAAATAAGTGAAGAATTGGTAGAACGCGTAGAACATGCTATCGCTTGTCTAAATTTGACCAAGACCAGGAAGGACCGCTCGCCATAACGTAAATTAAACATACGATCACAATAATCAAGAGGAACCGAAACAAGGCAAGAAATTACATCTAACCTATCCGGAGACATGAAATCAAAATCAATGCTAATTAGCTTACCGAAAAAATTACATAATAGTTGAACCAAATCCCGATTAATTTTGTCCAACGGACGGCCTAAGAAGTCGGCATAGACTAGACATTCTTTTGGAACAAAATTAACATCCAACTTCACCACATCAATGCATAAATCATTTAAGTAACTCCAATCACTATTAATGAATGCATTCATCGCGTCATCAGAATAGAAAGCAATTAACACTTGATTTCCTCTTAACGACGCAACACATCTCGTGGTGAAATTTTGATCTTTGATAATCTCCAGGAGTCGTGAGATAATAGCCAAATCTTTAGCTTTATCAATGCATGTACAATCAGCCCAATCAGGAGGATTAAAAGAGTTATCTACCATAATATCAACGGTTGGCATAATAGCATAGACCATTGTAGCACAGGAAGGGGAGTCTCGAGGTGATTCACGGAACACAGGGGCTGGTTTCTTCTTCAAAATTGGTTGGCATCTAGGAGTAAGTATGGCTTCCTCCTTGCAAGTATACTTGGTTTGAAAGGCACGTAAATGGATGGCTCAAATGGAAATAGCATTAAGTTTGTAGAGCGCTTCATGCAAGGGTATCATTCCATTTTTTTTGAAGAAAAAAACTGACCAAAGCCAAACCGAACGCCGCAGATATCCCAACTAGGTTTTCACCCCACTAGCGAACAGCTTCGCTTGGCCAGGAGATCAAATAAATAAAAAATGGTACTCAAGGAGAGTAGCGTATCAATTACAAGAGCATAAAAGTCCCGGATTGAAAAAAAGATCCGACACTGAAAACCTAATAAAATGTCTATTACATTTGAAATGAAACAAATAAAAATATAAGGAAAAGCTAATGTGATCCACCAATGGTACTCTCACCTCAAAGATAAACTTGTTTCTTGAAGTCCAAATCGACCAATTTTGAAGAACGACTGTCATAGATGAAGAAAAACCACTGCTGTATTCGGAAGGGGGTTGCTGAAGCCGAGCCAATGTAGGGCAGAGATCCAAATAAGGTGCTTATGGTACAGAGCAAAATTGCATGGTCAATGGACTCTTGAAGATGACAAAATGACAACTAAGCAAAGAATCTAACTTTTAGTGATGCACAACTTCTCCAAACCTGCAAAAAATCAGTGCTTGGCCTTGTCCATCGGTTGGTTAAGTAGTAACTCGAGCAAAAGCGTGATGCGGAATAAATCTTTTTAATGCTTGGCTCACACAAAAACCGATCAGTTTCTATTGAAAAGAAAATGGACTACTGTACATTTTCTGAGGAATCATCTATAAAAATTCTTGGGTTCGCTATCTTTATCCAAGAGCAAAGATCATCACATCTCGTTTGCAAGCTCAGCCTTAGGTTCCGCTTCCAAAACGGTCCCCTAAATCTTCCCTTACCAAACAAAGCAAGACAACCCTGCCTTACCGATGTTGATTTTTGATTACATTGTGCATGCAAATCTGAAAAGAGTGATTCAAGGCTTTGATTCGAAGTCCAATTATCATGCCAAAATGATGAATCCATCCCATTACCGTGACAGACGTGGTAATTTAAAGAGAAGAAATCCCATATCTGGCTTCGGTAGCATCAATATGGGAGACAATCTCGATCGATCCAAGGTTAAAATATTATGCCAAGATCGAAAGCCATTACGTCGAACACAATACGCGAACCAAAGAGAGTTACTATTTGACGATCGTGATTTCCAAAGCCATTTAAGTAACACGCTACAATTTATCAACTTAAAATCACGAATGTATAAGCCCCCTAGCGAGAATGGTAAATTAATCGTATTCCAACTTATTTGACAAATTTCGCTTTTCCCTGCATCACCAAGCCAAAGAAAGTTCCTCATCATTCGATTTAGCTTGTCTTCTACTGACACCGGCAATTTATAAATAGATAAAACATATACTGGGAGAGAGGAAAGCATGGATTTGATGAGAATCACTCTACCCGCATAAGAGAGGCAATTTCCTTTCCAATTTACTAATTTGTTTGAGAATTTTGCTAAAAGTGGATTCCAACTCGCCACCGATAAACGTTTGTAAGAAAGCAATGCCCCGAGATATTTAATCGGAAACTTTCCAATAGGACATCCTAGTCTCGCTGCGTAGCCGCGTAGGCTATCATTCTCTACATGAACTCCCATTAAAGAGCTTTTATGAAAATTGATGCGTAACCCCGATATTAATTCGAAGCACTTTAGAATTCGTACAAAGTTCATGATAACTAAATCCTTGGCTGGAAGGAAGCAAATTGTATCATCAGTGAATTGTAGTAGCGAAATATCTGGTAGTGAATCATTTAAATGAAAACTCGGTAAGACTCCTTCTTGGACACTTGTGTCAATTAACTACTTCAAACCTTCTAGCGACAAAACAAAAATGAAAGGGGATAATTGGTCTCCTTGCTTCACCCCCTTGTAAAGTTAAATGGGGTCACATGGTTTTCCATTTATTAAAATAGATGTCATAGACATTTTTCGGAAATTACACGAGATCCATTTACTGTCAAAGTCCATCGCCACCATTATCGCATCAATATAGGTCTAAGAAATACTGTCAAAGGCTTTGTGGAAATCCAATTTTAATATAAGGTAGGGTCGTCATTGCTTGTGGACCGAACTAATCACCTCAGAGGCCAAAAAAGAACATTAATGGATACTTCTACCCTTAATAAAAGCAAACTGATTATCGGATATCAAATCATGCAAGATTGGATGAAGGTGACGAGAGAGTAGTTTCGCGATAATCTTGTAAACACCGTGGATAAGGGCAATTGGATGGAAGTTGTTCAAGTTCGACGACCCCGGTGATTTCAGAATTAGAACTCTGAAGGATGTCTTGATGTTGTTTGGTAGCTTGAAAGAGACAAAGAAATGATTTAAGACACCCATAACTTCAACCATTAAATCAGCCCAAAATCTCTTATAGAAGAAAAATTAAATCCCTCTAAACCTGGAGCCTTAATCTCCTCACAAGAAGACATTGCTACCAGTACTTCTTCCTCAGTGAATGGCCTGATTAAATTTTCGTTGGCTTCATTTGACACCCTCGCAAATTGTAGCCTCATTAAAGAGAACGGTATGTCACATGATGGGTTAAAGAGGTCTACAAAATAAGACTGTACTGCTGCCAAAATGGATGATGCGTCAGGGGATAGTTCACCATCAATTTCCAACTGCAATATTCTATTGTTCTGAAACCACGCTGCTGCCATACAATGGTAAAAAGATGTATTTTGGTTCCCCAATAATGTCCATCTAACCCTAGATTATTGGTGTCTGATACTTTCAAGATTATGTTGATGTTGCAACAAGGTGGCGCGGTAATTCTATAGTTCAACAGTAGTCTCCTCGAAAAGTGGCCTTATGGATTCGCTCAAAGTGATGGACAGAATCTTAGACTTGAGGTTTTTTATTCTGTCTTCCAATTTCCCATATTTGTCGTTATTCCATGAGCGAATAGAGAAACTTAATTTCTCTAATTTGAATGAGATATCACGCCTACCATGAGACGAACAAAGGTCTCTCCATTTTGATTGGACATAAGGTAAGAATTCCGGATGTTTCCACCAACAATTGAGGGATCGGAACAATTTGGGGCCGAGCAATATGGTTCGTGAATGAAAAAGGATCGGTAGATGGTTAGAAAGGGTTGAATCCAAGGTCAAGATAGATAGATTTTGCCACAAATCAGGTACGCTACAAGATACCAAGGTTTTTGACTATATGTGAATGTGAGTGCATATTCGCCCAAGTGAAGTCCTGACCGTGTAAAGGGAGATCTAGTAGCTCACTCTCATTTACAAATTCTTAAAATTGAAACATAGATTGCGACATTCTGCCTCCAGACCTCTCCAATTCATGTAGCACCTCATTAAAATCTCCATACAACATAATCTGATGTAACGGATGAATAAGTGGCAGCAAGTTAGTCCACATTTGGTTTCTTTTGCTCGCAACCGAAGACTCATAAAGTGCAACAACATAAATATCAATGGAAGATGAAACAAGATGAAAAATAGACCATCTCGTTGATGAATTGACCAAGGTTACGTTAAGTAGAGCAATATTCCATTAGAAAATTATGCCACCTGATAAACCTTGGGATGGAATACAATGAAGAGAAAAGTCATTGTAACACCAAAATTTACGAGCTATTATTTCGCTAATTCCCTCTCATTTTGTTTCCAACAAAATAGAAAACTAAATGTTATGTGTACGAACACATGAATGAATAAATGTATGTTTGGCAAGGTTGAGAATGCCACCATGACTATTCTAACTTATAAAAGAAAGAGACATAACAATTCTAATATATCCTCGACAATACCCGATTGGAGTTCAACTTTCCGCGTTACATTCCATGGATGATAACATAGCTTCTTTGTTTCTCTCTTTGAAAAGTCCCAACTTTCTGCCTATCATTAAAGTAAGCAAATTTTCCTTGTTGCTAGAATCCATGGGGAGGGATTTTAAAGTTATCCTGTTCATGTTGGGGATATTAGGGCCTGAAGAACTTGAAGTATTTTAGGTGGAAACCACTTGCGCATTGCCAGACCAATGCTGATGTTCACGACCAGAATACCTGAGCGAGTTATAAGCATTATGGCCTAAGGTGTTATTGTCATCTATTAACCGATTCACCATTTTCTGAATGGTTTCTGGGATGAAGGAACAGCTGTCCGTAGGGCTATTATCTTCCACAGGAGAGTTATGCGAGCTTTGCAGCTTAACGGGCCTGAGCGATATATAAGAGGAGCTTGGGGCTGGCGAATGGCAGCAGGCAACAGCCTGTCTAAAGTTAACCTGAACCGAGATAACTACATCTCCCACATGGAGGTTGATTAATTGGTTTCCTAGGTCATTAGGAATTGATATTATACAGGAGACTACATCTAAACGTTCAGGTTTATCAAAATTGAAATCGATAAACACGAACTTCCCAAAGTAAGATGCAAGTTACGAAACAAGGGACTGCGATAAGATTCCTAGAGGAAGACATTGAAAATCCATGTACATAAGACACTCATCCGGTGTGAAGTTAGTCGAATATTTCACTACATCAAAGACAAGTTCTTTAATTGATTGCCAGTCATATTCAAGAAAGCCCATCATCGCATCCTAGGAAAAAAAAAACACAACACCGCCTGATTTCCTCCCATCGACGTAACAAAATCCAAAGCAAAATTCCTCTCTTTCACCAATGAATATAATTCTGGAATATTGCTAATCTTTCTCACCTTGACAAGACAAGAACGAGAAGTCCAAGGCGCAAGGGTGTAATCAAGGTTCAAGGTAACCTTAATAACAACCGATCCATGCACCACAGTAGCATAGGAGCAATGATTGCGAGAGGTGTTTCGAAATTTCCTAACTTGTTTCACAAGTTCCTTTGACAACTTTGGTTTTTGTGGTGATGGAATAACACGGGATGAGTACCTTGATCTGTAGGCATGCAATCTAATAGTCCCAATACAAATTGAGTTCATACGAAATAATACCTCATGCATCGGTAGGGTTCCGTCGATCATTAGGAAACCAAAGTTCAAGTTCTTTGCATTCCTCTTACGTGCAGTGTAAACACTGCCATTGATTCCATATTTAGCAAATACCGATTGCATTGCTTTAGAGCCATGAGATTTTGGGTAGTTCTCAAAGTAAACCTTATTATTCATAGTAAGTTGGGGTTTTTCAGTGTGAGGATGAGGTAGGGTTGGGTTGGCTATTGTCTGGCGAGGATGGTAGGGACGGTGGCTAGATGTTTCCAATGATCTCAGGGGGAGATGGCGGTGTCTGTGGGGAGCAGTTTGGGTAGGGGGGTTATGGTTTCGCTAAGCCATGTTTGACATACCTCTTATTTTAGAAAACATTTTAAAGATCCTAACTTTTTTTCGATTCTTTGATGAATGAATTTGCAATTTTTAGACATTCACTGCAATCTGTAGCAGGTTGAATTCACATAACAAACCAAGCCGTTTCATCGAATAGTTAGTGTGCACTGCAACTCAACAGTCAACTAGCCTGAACTCTTCCAATAGATTAGAACTCAACCTTCAAAAACTAAGGGTATCGTTCCATTAAAAGTTAGGAATCCAAAGTTAAGGTGCTTTACATTCCACTTACTAGGAACATAAACTGAACCATGTACACCAAATTTCACAAAGATTGAACGAAAGCCAGTAGCATCATGTGTATTTGGAAAATTTTCAAAGTAAATTTTTGGTGATGGTGAGCTAGGGTTTAATATCGTTGGGTTATGGTGGCGATGGATGAAGGAGGGTTAGCTGTTGGTGGTATAACGGTAGCTATGGGGCATTGGTGGAGGGGTAGGAGGGTGGTTGGGTGGATGACGGTGGTGGTGGTTGATGAAAATTGGCCTCGGGATCGCCATTTGCCCGGTTAGGGTTGTTGACGCCTAGGGTTGATGGCTAGGGTTTTTTTAATTAAATCTATTTCACTAGAATATGATCTCAGGTCCTTCTTGCTTTGTTCTAGAGCCTTGTTTTGTTTGATTTCCTTGCTATTCTCTTTTTTTATCTTCTCTTTTCCAGCAATGTTGAATTTCGTCACAGATATTGGAGATTTTCATTTTCCGATTATAACTTGGAAATTTTAAAATATTTGGAAAATCTTTTCAAAGAAACTTTAAGTGAAATCAAAGAAACCCAACCTGAATGGATATCCCTAGGACATCCACCATCAGCCACCGCCGCCATTTACTCAACCATCCTCCACCGGTTTCCAATCCTCCAACCAGTCACCACTTATCCACGTCTCGTCAACCCCCGATCTTCCATCTAAATCTGGCTAAAATCTACTTTGACAATTTTCTTAACTCTCATGAAGTTGCAGCCCTACGTTTTGTCTTTGCAAAATATGGGGTTCATGGCTCAGTCTACGTAGCCAGGTTGCATAATGCTAGGAACCTCAACTTCAGTTTCATAACCATTAATGGCTCAATCACCCTTCATGAGGCTCTATACCACCTAAACGCTATCTCCGTCAGGGTTATTCTACTCTATGCCTTTAAAGGAAAATATGATGGTAAATCAGCAGTCGCTTTAGCTTCACTCCGTAACCATTCAATTATGAAACCAAAACCTACCCCTGTAATTCGTGAGTCTTACAGAGGTTCTCATTCTTACATTGATGTCATTTTATCTATGAAATCAGTCGTTGATATTATGTTGCACAACTCCTTTGAATCTCCATCTTGGACCCAATTTTCGTGCATCTCAAAAGTTAGAGATTTAGCCTTTATCCCATGACTCCCTGACATCATCAAGGATAAAAATTTTGTAACTAGGTGTTGTACCGTTAGGTGATAATCAGGTTCTATTCTCATTTTATTCGAATGATACATTGATAGTGTTTATTGATAGCAATTTGCATTACCTTAATGATTTTATTTCTGATGTTGTAAAATTCAATGTAAGCTTTGCTCCGAATGAATGTTAAGTTTACACAGACTTTTAAGGTCTTCTGCCAAGAAAGGTTACTAGGGACTTGATTCATCATTTATGCAATTTATTAAGTAAATTGGTCCAAATCAATATCGATTTCGTTTCTCTGGATAGGCTGGATATCATCTCCTGTCCTGTTTCGGTTCTACTAAACTATTGTGATCGTATGTAGAATCTTTGGTATGGTGAGTTGTGTTTCCCGATCTCGGTAAAATTTCGATAAGTGGTAGCATGCTACAATTGTTCCTATGTTATCTCAACTAAGTCTGACAATGATGGATGATAATTGTATAATTACACTTATAATCATGATATTTTCAATCATTAAATGATATGGTTTTGTTTCATTTTATACTTCATATAAAAGATATCACGTGGTATGTAGTTGTTTTTTATGCAAATGCAGAAACTAGGTACATCTTGGAAGTAAAATAAACAAAAGTGGAATCCAATGGAAAAAGAGTGAAAAAGGTGCAAAAAGAAGCATGGAACTTAAGGAATTGGCAAAGGATCGAAGATGTCAAAGATCGGTAGAAATTGCAAAAAGGAATCATGTGAAAAGGCATGTCAATCGTGAAACATATATCACGGTCGTGACTTGTTAACCTTCACAACATAAAGTTGCCAACCAAGTATTCACGGTCACGACATACATTCGCGATCAAGACCTTGACGGTTTTTGGTCAACTCATCTCTTCTTTCAATCGCCGGCTAAGAACGATCAACCGCCATCAACTACTAGATGAAAAGACACCTTTTGGAAGTCAACCAATCATGAAAAGGTGCTTTTCCATCGTGGATAAAGATAATACTTTTCATCAAATTATAATGAAGTGATGCAACCCTTCGCCAATGGACACGGCTCTTCGTTTGGATAGACGCAACCCGTCACACTCTATAAATAGGGCTCCAAACTCCATAATTTCGTGGGCATGGTGTGGTGTGTGGTATATGATATACGTGCATACATAGTTCTAGACAGAAAATCATGTAGATTTTGCTTCGCTCTAAGTTAGAGAGAAAATGTATAAGTGATTCGAACCTTATTTCGATCGCTAGACTTCTCTACATATTCGAGCGATTATTGTATAAGTGTAATTGCAAATCACTTATCAATGAAAGTTTTCGTTCTTCAATATTCGTTTATTCAATATTCACAAAGAATAGCATCCTAGCGGAGGTTCTGTACAAGTGGAGACCGGATTCGAAGTAGATGAAAGAATTGCGGAATTGACAACCCCCATTAGCTTTCACTTGCATACCTTACAACTTTGCTTTGTTTTCTACTTATACTTTCTATTGCTAAGTTTATGATATGTCCATGTGTCATATTATGTATTTCGTGTTGAGTCTTTTATATTAATCAAGTTATATGCTTTTGAGTTAACTTTAAGAGTAGTTTTGGGGTTAATGAGATTGTATATAATCACTGGATCTGTGATTATAACGCTGTTTAGTGAGCCAACATTTTTGGAATGGTAACTTGCTAAATATGGCTGTGTGAGAGCGACCCGTACTAAGCATAGTAGTATTGTTATCCAGGTTTATATAATCATCTTAATTCATTTGCACTAGATTTAGAAAAGTCATTTTATGTGTTGCTCTGTGGTGAATGATTGAATATATGAATATCTAGAACCAATTTTGTTAAATTAGTCTAGTGTACGTAATATCTTTGTTGATTTTGCATGTTTTCTTTGATATACTTGTTCGTAGGGATAATCTATACTAATTTCTCTACTCTAATCTATATACATTTATCCACCATCATATCCCAACCTACCCAATAGACAATAAATAATTTATTTTCTTTTCTTTTTATCGTTACTCTTGTTAGTCTTTAGAATTGGTTCCTTCCCTGTGGGTTCGATATCTTTTAAAACTACATCGCAACTGTATACTTGCAGTTATCATCATTTTTCTATTTGATAAGTGGTATTGACAACACCTGTACTATAAAGCCAAATGTACCGCATTGGCCATAGAATTTTGAAAAACTTGTTAGCCACTTTTCTACTTATAAGTTTAATAACTTGTTTGCAAGATTTTGGCTTTAAAGTACAGGTGTTGTCAATACCAATTATCAAATAGAAAAATGATGATAACTGCAAGTATACAGTTGCGATGTAGTTTTAAAAGATATCGAACCCACAGGGAAGGAACCAATTCTAAAGACTAACAAGAGTAACGATAAAAAGAAAAGAAAATAAATTATTTTATTGTCTATTGGGTAGGTTGGGATATGATGGTGGATAAATGTATATAGATTAGAGTAGAGAA
>CATIWQ010725683.1:0-27693 GCA_949673415.1 Euphorbia schlechtendalii | reverse complement strand
AAGAACAAACTTCAGAACTTTGCTTGAATGTGTTCACATACTATCAAGTAAACTATAAATATACAAGCTTATACTATCAAGTAAACTGCATATCATACTGCAGCAGTGAAGTAATAAATTAAAGCAGGAAAATTTTCATGGATTTTCCAACATTGGCATTTTTTAAATTCAAATTTTTAAAGATGATGTGATCTGGGCATTATAAATTTGAACAAGGACTAACTATCCGAAATGAGGTACTAAAGTCTTGACAATATTCTTACTCGCGATCTGCTAATAACAAGGGCCAAGTCTGCAGCCTTCTTTATGGTTAAACTCCATAAGTGCCACTGCGCCAAAATATTAGTTGGCATACTAGAAGGGCCAGAACACAATAGTGTCTGTACCTTATATCAAATGCTATACTAATCATTATCAACTCTGTAATAGCATCCAAAACAACAACTTTTTTTAACAAAGAATTACCTAAAAGTTGATAAAGGGAAAAATCAACCTAAGGTAAAGATACATACCCTAAATTTGAAGGCAAAGCTGTAAAAAGACATGTCCTTAAGAGATGTATCTTAGAACTGTTAAGAGGAACACATTTAACACTTCACTCACATAAGCTTTCATGCCTCTCAATTTCAAGTTCTGATCCTCCACACGATGTTCACAAAAGCACGGAGCTAAATTTCCAGTACACAGATCATAACAATGGGGGATCTCGCCTAATACATTGGCAAAGCATAGGATGAATCAGCTTCAAGCAGCAGTGGATCATATTTACCATTTTGCTGTCAAATAGCATAGGCAAAAAAAAAATACGAAAACAAGCAAAATTGATGATGGCAATAGTAAAACTCTGCATTTTAGTGATTTAAAAATCAAATTAGATGAGTGAATAGATATTTCCAAAGGTATTTTCTTACAATTAAGACATCATTTGCATCAAAGACAACACTTTTGAACTCTATGGAGCAATACAGCATATAATGTCTCCTCCATTTACTCTACTCTTCAATGCCATTTTCTTGTCAATTTGAGCTTTCATCAACAAATTAATGACTGCAAACAATCAAGAACCATAAATAAAAACCAGTCCCTTTTTTTTGCAATGAACATATGTATAGTTTTGTCTGTTTCGTCAGAGACACACCCACTCTCTTTTTATCTCTCTGCAAGAAATGAAGAGGTGTATACTAAAGAGACCCACTAACCAATTTTCAATCTTTAAACCTTGAAAATTACTTGATTCAAACTCTTCCTTAAATCCTCACCATCAAAATGCATCAGTTGTAAGTTCTGGACAACTTAACTAATTAATAACATTAATTTCCATGCTACCACGAAATTGAAAGAAACTATATATATGGCTATATGCATTGGCTACATAAGTAATATCCAACCTATAGTTTCAAAAGCTTCCTCTCTTTTTATCCACTAATTCAGTAAGTAAATGAAATAATAAATTCAAAATTAGCTCTAGAATTAATCAATTAAGCAACCCAAAACCAGAAACATAAATTACAATAAACTATTTAGACAATAGATTATAAATCCCATCTATTGAAAGGCCATACCTGAAATCTTAAATCAAATCTAATCCCTAAAACAAAAAAAACCCCCCAAATTACCTATAATTGAACGGAATGAGAGAAATTGAGCTCCGTGCTTTTGAGATTGCTTAATTTTCTTCTCTTAACGGATCTTCTGCATCTTAAGCATCCTTTCCATAACAAGTTCTTACTCGCAATTCTCGTACGAACAATGAAAAAAAACTCCACCGTTTTAACAAGATTAATCACACTTGAAAAAAACTCAGATTATCACCTCATTAGACGAACACTGACAAGATCAAAATCAAAATCTTCAAACAAGATCGAAGCAACAAATGGGCACAGAATATAATACAGCAAAAGAAAAAAGAGAAAGAGAGAGAAAACTCTAGAGCAGTTCCTGAAAAAAAACAAATGCAGACGATTGGTTCTTTATCACTAAAATGCAAAGTTTGACAATTTGACTATTTTATGGAGGACGGAGGTGAGAAAGAGAGGACGGAGGTAGCGACTTTGACAATTTGCTAAGGGTACGCGAGTTTTGGAAGGGAATGAGAGTGAGGGTTTTGTATATATTTAGGATTAAAGAAGTAATGCGGACGGTTCTTTAATTAGAACCGTCAGTTTTAACCGCATAAAATTGAGTAATACTTACGGTTCTTTATTTAGAACCGTCTGTACTGACTAACCTGCACTTTTATGGAGGGATAAATGCAAAAACTGTCATAATATATGCACTTAACTTGTACAAAGAAAGCTTGTTCATAATATACCCTGCACTGATTAATACATGCTTAAAAGAAAGCTTTGCTAGAGAATGATTCCCTATTCAGTACCAATAACACATAGTATATGCACTTAACTTGTTCATTCAAGTTAAATTTGAAACTAAAATGATTCAGTTACATAGTCCACAATAGAAAACTGTAATTTTTCATCTGACACACATTATTACAAAAACATGTACAATAAGACCTTCAACTTTAAAAAATTCCATGCAAAAAGTTTCGAGTGTTTTCATTGCCAACGCATTCAAAAAGAAAACGAAACTTAGTTAATCTGTAGTTGCTTACATCGTCCTACTACCGGAATTCATTTTCTTATCAGAGGATCCCACATCATTCTTCAACTAGAAATAATACCACCAAATTGATATTATCAGTAATATCTTTTCAGCAACCATAAATATAAACACATAGCTAATCCAATCCCAATCTATCACATTACACACCAGAGACTAATTAAAAAACAATTATCAATAGTAAGATGATAGAATCATAAGTCAGACTCATTTAGACACAGATAATAACTCTACTCTGCAACCCAAACTACCTCAAGTTTAAAGTCAGCTTCTTTTTCTTACCCTGCTTTGCCAACAGTAGTGAAAATCGAGCAAATCCAAACTTCTTCCTCTTCCCCGAAAACTGCTTCGCAACATTTTCATTTTCGTTCTTGTCATTGTCGTTTGATTTTCCTAGCATTTAACTGCCAGTGAATAAAAGAAATTTGGAAACCATTCTCAAATCAATCACTCAAACCATTCGTTGAATCAAATTACTGAAATCAAAATCACTCAAAACTAAAGAAAAAAGCAAAATCATTCAAAACTAATTAGGAAGCAGAATCACTCAAAACTAATTAAGAAGCAAAATCACTCAAAATATTAATAAAGAAATCAGAATCACTCACCAGAAGTTCTAATCGGCGACGACGAGAGAATCTCTGGCCAACGATGATGAATTTTAGGATAAAAAGATGGGTACGCTATTTTTGATTGAAAAAATTAAAAAGAAATCAATGAGAAGATGAAAGAAAGAGGAAACAGTGAGCAGAGGAGGATGAGAGAGATAAAATGACCATACAAGAGAAGAAAAACTAACCTGAAAGTGGTTGTCGTTGCCGGAAATTGAAGCTCCATCTTTGCCAAAGAGGGAAGGTGGCTGCAACATAAATTACAAGAAATAGGGTTTGGTATAGGCAGGCATGAAAGAACAGTGGTAGGAAGGAAGATGATAGACGCGATAAGATTAGGGATTTTACGATATTAAAATATCTTACTTAATTTTATTTTAATTTATTTTGATTTTTTAATTTTAATACTTCATTTGCAACGGAAATTTGGTTGCAATAATAATGTTTAAATTCCCTTGCATTACAATTGCAACGGAAATTTATAATACTCGCAATTTCCATTGCATATTTCCCTCCATCGTTTCTCGCTCATTTTTTTTGCAACGGAATTTTCAATCACTTGCAAATTTCATTACAAACAACTTCAATATTTTAATTCTACTAAATCTGCAATGGAATGCATTTTCCTTTGCAAATTCCATTGCAACCTATTGGCTTTGCAATGGAAAAAATTCCATTGCAAGCTTTTAGTTGTAAACTGCTAATTTTCTTGTAGTGCCAAAAGGAAATTGTACATGCAGTTGCAAAGGAAACTATTAGAGCTATAATTGATGATCTCAATGATGTTTTTTTTACAATTATAGTTGATGAAACATGGGATGTATCATGTGAGGAGCAAATGGCTCTGATTTTGCATTATGTGTATAGAAGTGGATTTGTAATGGAGAAATTTTTTGGTCTTACAGATGTTTATGATACTTCAACAAAATCACTTAAAGATGCTATTTGTTTTATGCTTTCAGAATATAACCTTAACCTATATAGAGTTCGAGGGCAAGGTTATGATGCTACTATCAACATGAGAGGTGAATTTAGTGGCTTGAAAAGTTTATTCATGATAGAAGCTAAATCTGCTTATTACATTATTTTGCTCATCAACTGTAGTTGACACTTGTATTTTTTGTGAAGAAACATTTAGTCATATGTAATTTCTTTGATGTGGTCGATTGTTTATTGAATGTGGTTGAGATAAGCTTAGAGAACAAGAAAGGACCAAGGTAATTGAATTGCTAAATAATGGTGACCTAGAGACAGATGAAGGATTGAACTAAGAATTGAGTATTAAAAGACCTAGTGACACTCATTGAGGGATCTCATTACGCTTCACTCTTGAATATAGTGGACATGTATTCTTCTATTACAGATGTGCTTGAAGATACTTAGAGTAATGGAAATCTTGATGATAAAAAAGCTGAAGCACATCACTTTTTGTTACAAATTGAGTCATTTCATTGCATTTTTTGTACACATTTGATGGTGGAAATTTTGGGGATTACACATGAATTGAACATCGCTTTGCAAATAAAGGATCAAGAGATTGCTAATGCTATGATACTTGTTAAAATTTGTAAGGAGAGGTTGCAAGAATTGAGAGATAAAGGATGGGAAAATTTAATGGAAAGTGTTTCAAGATTTTGCAGTAACATGGAGATTAAAGTTCCAAGTATGGAAGATGTTTATGTTAGATGAACTCGTAGCAAAGCAACACAAGTTAGTAATTTACACAATTATCAAGTTGATTTATTTTATGCTATCATTGATATGCAACTTCAGAAGCTTAATAATAATTATAATGAAGTAAATACAAAATTACTTCTTTGCATTGCTTGTTTGAGTCCACACAATTCTTCTGTTGCATTTGACAAAGAAAAGTTACTTAAGATGGTTAAATTTTATTCAGATGAGTTCTCTACCACTAAACTAATGGCATTAAAAAATAAACATGATAATTATATTTCTAATGTTTGAGGTGATGAAAAGTTCATTGATTTGAAAGGAATAGGGGATCTCTCAAGAAGGATGGTGGAAATAAAAAGCATAACATTTTTTCACTCGTGTATCTACTATTGAAGATGACCTTAATTCTACCTGTAGCAACTACAACCATGGAGCGGGCATTTTTAGCAATGAAATTGATAAAAAGTGATTTGAGGAATAAAATGTGTGATCAATGGTTGAATTATTTTTGGTAACATATATTGAAAAAGATGTATTTGATAGTATTAACAATAAATAAATCACTTACTATTTTCAAAATACGAAAGTTTGTACAGCAAAATTATGACTGAATTTTTTGTATTGGTATTAATGTATTGAAAATTTTTATTGATTTATGTATTAGTACAATTGGACCCCATAGTAAAATTACCCTGGATTTGCCACTGATAATAAGGGTCCCAAATTTCAGGATTAGATTGTGAATTATGAAGCGATAAACCGGGAAATTCATTTACAAGAAGTCAAGTGTCAGACCCCTAGTTCATCTAGGCTTGGTTGAATCGGAGTCTTGGTCTGATATTTTAGAACACCAGGAGGATGACGGGATAATAATCCTGATTTGTATTCAGATAGTTTGTATTTGGGTACGATTATTTATTAACTTTCCTATGTTGTATATATCTCTCTAAAATAGTATTTTATATAATTGTAAACACTGTCCTTATATATTAATGGAAAACACTCCACATAATTAGTGTGAGAGATATTCAACGCAAATCATCATAGTAATCAGAGCTAATTAAGGTACAACTGCAAACACCTTTTTTTCTTTCTCCTTCCGATCCTGCTGCTTCTGCCCTATGATCATACTACTTCCTTGACCTTCATTTTTTTTAATACCACCGGAAGAACATTGTGTCCCTCCATTAAAAAGAGCTTTGAGTGGGTTAAAATTTTGGGGTGAGCGTCCCAACTAGGTTGATGTGTTCGCTTGCCTACAAAACACTCACCCCTCTTTTTATTAAATAAATAAAAAAGATTAAAAGTAATAAAGTGACGTCAAAAGAAAAAATAAACTAAGTGAACCGAAACATGCTTCGGCCCATGGAAAAGTAAATTATTACAAAAGTCAGCAACATTGTTCCATGTAACAGCTTCAGTCGAGAGTCTCCCATAGTAAGCTAAAGCATCCACGACTCCATTTCCTTTTCTGTAGACATGCATTATGATGAAATTACAGCCATCCAAAGAATTTAAACATTTGCACCACTCCTGTCCAAGAGTCTAAGGAACTTGCAACAACCATGTCCGAAATGCTCCCTCCATGTAGCTTGGGTCACACTCCAACCATAGATTACTCCAATCATTCGTAATTACAACATCCACCGCATGAATCGCCGCTTTCAATTCTGCAATTGAAGAAAATATTGTATCCATAGGAAAAGAAAAATAGAAAATAGCCTTTCCTTGGTGATCCTGAAAGATACCACCACACCCTAAAGTCTAAGGGGATCTCGCGAAAGACGCATACGTGTTGACCTTGATCCAATTCGGAGAGGGAGGGATCCATTTCACCGGTAGGATCTTCGGAGCTTTATGTACCCTAGGTTGCAGCTCCAAGCACTTTAAAATATTTTGCTTCACTGTAGAGTTTCTAATAAAACCCAACCCAACTCTATCCGCTCTACGAATCATAGCCTAAAGATGCCGCAATGCAATATGGATAGAAGGCTTCTCATCCTCAAAAACAGCCTTACATCTAAGGCTCCACGTGATCCAAATAACATTAACCAATGCCAAGACCTAAAAAATTTCGATTTGGGGGATGAAATTGTGGACCAATGTGGATGTGACTAAGGTCCATATGTCAGCCGTAGTATCAATGCATCTACCAAAGAGAAATTGAACACTTTCCCAAAGTTGTTTGGTAAAATGCAGCCCACAAAAAGGTGTTCCCACGATTAGAAGCTCGAATGAGAAAGGATGCAAACGGAAACAATATTAATTCCTATTCATTGTAAAACATCGTGCGTTGATATACAACCTCTAATGGCCTTCTAACAAAATTACTAAATATATTTCAAAATAGTCTTCGAGACTCTCACCTTGCAGCCATTTATAGTAAAGATTTGCCATCAAATTACCATAAGTCGAAGGGAGCCAAACTCAAAGGTCCTCAACTTTCAACGATTTAGAAAGAGCTCACTCTCCATCCGTAATTATTTGGTTAGATCTAATGGCAAATCACCCCACTCGTCAGCGTGTAAAAATTCTACCACATTCCCTATCCACTTCAAACTATCCACTAGACTAAGCCCTAGTTGCTCTGCCACCGTAGGTGAAATCCAATTTGAATTCCAAAACTTCAGATTAGTTTCTTGGCCAATGAACCATTTAATATACATACGAACCAAGTCATAGATTAACATAATAGAGCACCAAATGTTTGAGTTGATGAGCCAAGTTTGAGCCGCATCATTCCTAGTGAATTGTTTCCATAAAAGAGTAAAGCAAAAATCCTTACTTGAAATAAGCCGCCAAGCAAATTTTGCATGAAGAGAAGTGTTGATATCGCCAATATGCTTGAGCCCAAGGCCACCCGCCAACTTAGGTTTAGTACAAATCTCCCATGTCGCAATGATAAGCTTTCATTTTTTAACCGAACCTGTCCAGACGAAATTCCGAATAGGCTTTTCAAGAATATTAACCAATGCGGCTGGCCATTTATAGATGGAAAAAGAGGGTAACAAGGTACCATAAATCACAATCTCGACCAGAGTAATTCTACCTACCATCGATAAACAACTCCCCATCCAACTCGTGAACTTGATCAAAGTCTTGTATAATAAGGGCCTTAAGTGGCGAGACTTAGGAGAACCCCAAAATAGCATCACCCTAATGTAATTGAATGGAAAATCACCACGTTTAATACCTGTAAAAGATGCCAAATGAATAGCCCTAGCATCGCTAATCGAAGCACCTAGAAAAATATGAGACTTGTCTTAATTGACTCGTTGACCCGAGGCTTTGCTATATTGCTCAAACTTGTCTCTAATGATACCCATATTAGAAATGTTTGTTGTCCCAAATATCAAAATATCATCAGCATAGAGCATATGCTAAAGGAAGATTGCATTAGATGTGTACTTCTTACTCACAAACACCACCGAACCCACCTACAAGTTCGCAATCTACTCAAAAAATCTTCACCAATCCCAAACAACAAAGGAGATTATAGATCTCCTTGATGCACCCCACGTGAACAAGAGAAATAACCATGAGACCTGCCCGGAGTCAAAATCAAAATTCCAGCTGACTTTGAGAATGCTATGAATCCAAGAAATAAACACCCCCGAAAACCCAAACGAATCAAGAACCGCCATCAAGAAATCCCAATCAATTGAATCGAAAGCCTTTTTTATATCAATTTTAATCACCAAGTTACCACCATGGCACTTCTTGCTAAGCATGTTGATACCTTTTTAAGCAATCACAATGTGATCATGGATGTTGCGACCACGAATAAAGCCATATGATTTTTGGAAACAATACGGCTAGCAATTAAACACAAGTGATTGTCTAAAATTTTCATAATAACTTTAAATATAAAATTAGACATCGCAATTAGCCGAAAATCCTCCACCCTAACCACCCCCTCAACCTTGGGCAAAAGAACCATAATGCTAGAATTCAATACAGGCAACATGAAAACCATTTCAAAAACTTGTCTAACAACCTTACAAACATCGACTCCCACAAGAGCCCAATATTTTTGAAAGAACACTCCCACAAAACCATCTGGAGTCATCTTTGAGTTTTCTTTTCTTTTTTTCTTCTACTATCATTATGTCGATAACTAGTAATCCCTCTTCCTTTTCATCGTTGGCACTAACATTGACAAATGCCAAGACCACCACAGTTACGTCTCCAACAGTTTCTCATCAATTGCCTTTGAAACTCACTTCTTCCATTTTTCTTCTATGGAAGACCCTCTTGCTACAGATGCTAGATGGTTGTGATTTAGTTAAATATATTGATGGTACAACTACTATTCTAGTAGAGCTGTTGGAAACTAATAGTCTGAATCTTGCTTACCAGTTATGGAAGCTTTAAGATCAACAAGTCCTGAGTTGTGTTCTTAACTCGATCTCACCATGTTATTGCCACAAGTTGTTTGAGTGAAAATAACATGTGAGGCTTGGGTTAAGCTTGAATTGACATATGCGTCTGGCTCCTACACTCAGATTCAAGACCTCAAGCAGTAAATACACCCTCTTCAGAAAGGTAAGGAAATGATCTCTGAATATATGCAAAGATCTAAAATAATTGCAGATCGTTTAATCTGTTTACAATATAATGTTTCAGATGATGACTTGGTGGATGCGATTCTTGATGGTTTGAACGGTTCTCAAAGTTTATTTCATGAGTTTTGTCAATCCTTAGAAGCGCTTATTGCTATAATTTCTTTTGATGATTTATTATGTTTGCTCTTAACCGAAGAGAGCCAGTACCCAAGGATAAAAATCAAATTGAGGACATTAATCAAATTTCAGCCCACTACACACATTCTAAAAATATTGGTAGCCAAGGTAGGGGCTAAGGACGTCATTCTTCAACTACTTATAGCCAAGGATAATCTAGTCCAGGCGGGTTACGGTACCAATGGGACCACTCACAGTAGCAACTGTAACAAATTGGCCAACGTTAGCAGTATTCGTAACAAGTTTCGAATACGGGTTTGCTGCCCATGCCACCTCAATTTTCTTCGATTACTCAACAAGCCTCTTTGCAGATATCATCTTTGGTTTATCATAATTGCAAGGGTATAGGCCATTATTCCCGCCAATGTCCTTCACCTCGCCTTAACAATCAACGTTTGAGCCCAACTCCTTCCACACACTTCACCTCCATTCACCAACCAAAACAACCATGGATCATGGATTGTGGAGCAACACATCATCTAACTAATGATCGAGGTAACCTAAACCTTCATTCCAAATATTACAGTCCAAAAGAAGTTTAGTTAAGTAATGGTTTAAAACTCTCTATTCTTCATGTTGGGTCATCTTCTACTTTATTGAATACTCATTTAAACTTGAAAGTATCTTACATGTTCCAATTTCCAAATCTAATTTGCTTTGGGATGGTGCTCCTACACGTACTAATGATGTTTTTTTGAGTTTTTTAATGTGTTTTTTGTTTTGAAGGACATAACTTCCAAACAAGTGATACTGTGAGGCCTAAATAAAGATGGTCTCTACACACTTTCCTCTCCTCAGCTATTAATCTCATGATATGTCACTTACTTTGTGGCATGAGAGACTTTGTCATCCTTCTTTTCCAGTCATGTCTCGAATTCTGCGTCAAAATAATATTAAGTTTTCGAATTGTTTAGCTGGTCAATCTTTGTGTCCGGATTTTTTTGTTAGTAAGAGTCACCTTTTACCATTTTCTTTGTCTGATTCTGTTATTTCAGGATCATTGGATTTAATTTGTTTAGGTCAATGGGGACCGGCCCCCATTCAATCTTAAGATGGTTTTTCTTGTTATATTCTATTTTATGATTATTTCAGCAAATATTGTTTGGTATATTTCTTGGGTCATAAATCGGATGCACTTATAATAATCATTCAGTTTCAAAATACAATGGATAAAGACTTCAGGCGTTCTATTAAATGTTTCCAAAGTGACGGGGTGAGCGGGTACAAACCTATCCAAAAATACCTAAATAAGATTAGTGTTCAATTTGAATGTCTTACCCATACACCCCTGAATAAAATGGAAATGCTAAAAGGAAACACCATCATGTGGTTGAAACCGAGCAAAATTACCAATGCAATTATGGTTTTATGCTTTTGACACTACTACTTTTCTAATTAATCATATGCCATCTAATAGTCTTTAGTGTGATAATCCTTACCATTATTTATTTAATGAATCTCCTGATTATTCATTATTATGTGTGTTTGGCCATCTTTGCTACCCTTGGTTGCACCCTTATGCGTCAAATAAACTCAATTTTAGGTCTCGTCGTTGCATTTTTATTTGTTATAGTCATGTCTACAAAGGTTATAGATGTTTTGATCCATCATCTAATAAATTATTCATCCCACATGATGTTGTGTTTGATGAATAAGTTTTCCCTTATCAAGATATTGTGAAGCTTACTCTGCATGATCCACTATTACCCTTGGAAAATCTTGTCAATACTATCCAACCTCACTTGAATTAACCCTAAATTCCAATTTTCAATCCCGTTTTATAGCCATCCGCTACCAATATGCCTATTCCAGCCAAAAATTTTATTCAACTAAATACGGTCTAGCCTATACAATCGTCAACCGAACCTCAACCCACTATACTTGCAACTTCACCAATCGATTCCCCTGTAAATGATAAACAAAAGTATGGTTCTTTAAAGGACTTGTACTGATTAACTAAAACCACAAGAGAACAAACCCATTCTACGTTTCACAAAAAAGGCCCTCAAGCTATGTTATCTTTGACAACCTGAGACCTTACATGCTATTTGGAGGCAGTCAAACACTCTCATCGGCATACGGCTATGAGCGATGAATTTTTAGCAATTATTCAGAATGGTACTTGAGAATTAGATCCCCCTCATCTTGCTTCGAATGTCATTGGATGCAAATGGGTGTTCAAAACTAAACTAAATTTGGATGGCTCCATCGATAGACACAAAGCCCCCCTTATTACAAAGGACTTCCAGCAAAGGTTAGGGATTGATTTTATGGATACCTTTAGTCCAATTGTGAAACCCGTCACTATTAGATTGCTCTTGTCACTTGCGATTATGCACTCATGGTCAATTTCTCACTTGGATGTTTCGAACGCCATTTTGCATGGGGATCTTGATACCCCAGTTTTTATGTCACAACCACCTGGCTTTGTTGATAAGAATTGTCCTGATTTTGTATGCCGATTGTGGAAGTCGCTGTATGGACTCATACAGTCACCTCGATTGTTGCATCAAAGTTGACAGCAACACTCATTACCTATGGTTTCAAATATTCACTGGCAGAAACTTCTTTCTATTAACTCCGTTAGGGCATGTGTACTTTGATTTGCCATATTTACGTGGATGATATTCTTATTATAGGCAATGATAGTTGGCAAACTACTCAACTCATTTTCTTCTTGCAATCTCACTTTGCAATTAAAGATTTGGAACCGATTAAATATTTTTTGAGCATTTAATTTAATTGGCAATGAGACTCTCTTTATTGGATTTAATAAAAGCACACTTGGGATATTTTACAATAGGCTAACATGGGCTTGGTGAAGCCCGTCTTCACCCCCATGGCTATTGAAAGGGACTCTCTAGCCAAGACTCTTCCTTATGATGACGTTACTCAATTTCGGAGGTTGGTTGGTGGCCTCCAACCCGTCCAGACATCTCATACTCGGTTACTAAGGTAGCGCAACATATGAATTCTCCTACGTTGGTGCAGTGGCAGGTACTCAAGCGTATCTTATGCTATCTACAAGGGACTCTCACTCCTGGCCTTCAATATCATAAATAGGTCAGCCTTACACTACATGTATTCTTTGACTCAGATTGGGTGGTGACGTTATAGATAGGCGTTCCATGATGGGTTTTTTGCATTTTTCATGGTACTAATTTAATTTTTAGGAGTTCAAAGAAATAATGAACCGCGTCAAGATCTTCCACTAAGGTCGAATATAGGGCTATTGCCAATACAACTTCGGAGCTGGCATGGATTGAGTCCCTCCTCGGTGATAATTTTTTTCCATTGGCCTCCACTCCTACGTTATGTTGTGATAATTTGAGCACCACCTATTTGACGGCTAATCCTATTTTCCACTCCCAAAGGAAACACTTGGTGCTTGTTTTTCATTTTGTTCGGGAATAAGTGGCAGCTAAAACTCTGATTGTACCTCACATTTTTACGAATGATCAAGTCACTGACGTGTTTACAAAGCCTTTCGTACGATATTAGTTTCAATTTTTTAGGGAAAAGTTGGCTGTGTTCTCCAAACCCACCTAGCTTACTAGGGGATGATAGGATAATAATCCGGATTTGTATTCGAATAGTTTGTATTTGGGTATGATTATTTATTAACTTTCCTATGTTGTATATTTCTCTATAGAATAGTATTTTATATCATTGTAAACACTATCCTTATATATTAATGGAAAACCCTCCACACAGTTAATGTGAGATATATTCAACCAAATCATCAGAGGAAGTTAATGGCAAATAGCCAAGGGATGGAAAAATAAGAATATAAATGGAAGCAAGTGGTGTACTAAACAATTGAGTCCTGATCCATGAAAGTTCTTTTTTAGAATTGTAGGGGTTTTCATAATGATGAAACCCGGCTTTATGTTACTAATTTAGTTAAAGAATATAAGCCTTTAGTTATTTGTTTGGCTGAACCCATCGTTGAATTCAAACAAATAGATTTTTCTTTTTCGAAGCAAATTGGTAATGAGTTTGCTGCTGCGAATGACAAATTGCTCCTGAATCTTGGGTTTCAAAATCTTGTTGGATGTCCGAGCCCATACCAATTTCAATTGGTACAGATCTAGTGGTTGGAGTACGCATGATAGATAGAGATGTGAATGTCGGTTATGTCTATTGAAGTGTTAGTAATAATCAGATATCGTTTTTGTATGACACAATAAAAAATATGATGAATTCTGATGATATGAGATAGATTTTGTTTTTTATCTTAAATGCTATTTCGGGATCGCATGAAAGAAAAGGGGAAATTTCGCCAAGTACTCGCTCTTGCCGGGAATTAAGGGATGTTTTGATGAGATTGAGATGATTAATGTGAGAGACACATATTATTTATTTACTTGGTATAATGGAAGATTTGGTATTGATAGAATTGACAAGCATATTGATAGAGCTTTTATCTCGAATGATTTTGCTTCGTCTTACAACAGCTATCACTATGCAGTAGTTGACAGACATTGTTTCGATCATCACCCTCTTCCGATTGTTAGCTCTGACAGTGATATAAAGGTTTAAAAATCCACATATTCTTTATTTACTTGGTAGAATGGATGATTCAGTATGGATAGAATTGACAAGCATACTGATAGAGCGTTTATCTCGAATGATTTTGCTTTGTCTTACAACAGCTATCACTATGCAATCCTTGATAGACATTATTCTGATCATCACCCTCTTCTGATTGTTAGCTCAAAAAGTTATATAGAGGTTTCAAGATTTCAATTTCAAGGAATGTGGGTCACAAACCCAAGTTTGCATCGTCTCATCTTGGACCATTAGTTACATCCTACCCGAGCCTCCCACCAATTTAACTATTGATGCTCAAATTGAAACTTTAACATGCTTGGAATATGGATATTTCTAGACATCGTGATGTTAATATTCGTAATAGCCTGGAGGAGCTTCTTCGAATTAAGAATTTAATTTCGACCAGTGAAGTCACTTAGGAACTGAGTACGGTTGAATTTAAAGTACATGATAATTTGGATATTCATTTTCAGCAACATGAAATCTACCAAAAAAAAGAAAAGTGGGATCAAATGGTTAAAAGTGTTAGACATGACATATGCCCTAGAGGCAATTAGGGTGATATAGCTTTATCAGTCACTAATGTGCAAAGAGTTTCAAATTATTGTTTATCAATAATAAGACACCTTTGTTATGTATCAATGATTGTTTATAAATTATCGCTTGTATTATATATGCTATTAAGTATGTATATATTTGTTGATATAATAAGAAAAAGTTCGTCACAATTTCATAGCATGAAAGTGGGAGGACACAGTGGGAGCTATGTTGAGTGAGAACTGCACAAACGTGTTAGTATGAAAAGTTTAAACATTTCTAGTCATAGTTTCATTGAGATTGAACATCATTGAAGTAGATAGACTAGCATGTACAGGCTTACTCTTTTGATTTTATCCAAGCAGTTAATCTCACGAGCGGAAGGTGGTACCTTGAGTTAACACATGAATGTATTCGAGTAGTACATTGGAAATTGCTATAAGACACACACTCAAAAATAACTATATTCATGTGTTTATGTCATGTCTTATTGAATTAGTAGTACAAGTATCTTCAGACATGAGATACTGGTTACCTTGTGTGCGAGTTGCTATACTTTGGGGCATACTAATTAAATCTATGGCGATCAAAATGATATGGGTGATTATGGATATAGTGATGATCGTTCGTTGGTGAGCCGAGTATTTAAGATGGAACCATCGCTCTTATATAGTGATATAGTGGGACTTGTACCTTAAGACCTAATATTAAAGTAACACATTCATAAAACTCTGATTAGAGTATGAGATTGATATAATAGGTTTCTAGTCAATCTTAGTACATAAAGACAAGTGATGTTGTTTATGAACAAGTCTAATTCCAAGATAACTATGGCTATTAAATGAGCAAAAAGTTAATCTAAGCTCAATAAACTTGAAAGAGTGCTCGTGGGCTGCCGACATGCGCTACCGCATACTAGTGGGCTGTAGGCCCCCAAGTGCTAGGGGGCTTACATGGGCTTGTAGTGTACGTCCACCAACATGGTCGCAAGCCTGTGCTTAAAGGGTAAAGCAAGCCTACGGGGTTGCCTTGTGCTGAACACATAGCATATATAAGTAGGTTGTGTGCACACGGGTCAGACCCACGAAGCTTGAAGCTACGCGAGTAGCCTACATGTGTGGGCTAGAAATCATCCCACATTGCTAAATGGGAGCATTTGATGCTCCCCTTCTCCTATAAATAGGAGCTCCTCCTCTTTGTTTTGTACTTCAGGTCAGCCTTCTTCTAAGTTTTGATTCCTTTTCTTCATGAGTTTTTTTTCAAGATCCACCATGAGTTTGAAGGCTTATTCTTACTTTGGAAAGAGTCTTCTTAGTTACATTTTTTAGTTGGTCTACGAACGGTCTAGAAACAACTTGGTAATCGACGAGTTATCCCTCTACGTGAGGTTTTTGTCAGTAGATGCTACCTACTAAGGAAAATTAGTTTGACTAGGTTTTCTCTAATTGAATAGAAGGGATTATCTAAATGTCAATAAAATAGTAAGAAATATGTGTTTAATTAAAGACCTTATATTAAATGCATGTACATATACTATTGTCTAAACAATTTCTATCTTATATCTAGGTAGGATATGATCACTAACAAAAATACTCGTATGGATATTCGTCCTCTTGGATTTATAAAGTATGTTGTTTGTAACTTCAATGAGTTGTTTGGTACTGTCAGAAAAGTGCTTCGGAACTATTAACTAGATTATGTTCTAGATTATCCAAGTCTTAAGGATTTTTGATAAGAATGTTTTTACATGTGAGATGAATGATTACGAGAGGCATAAGGGAAACTGTCAGTTTGTTTCAAAGCTCATGTTGGATAACATGCTCTCAAAGTACACACAAGTGTACAAAGATTTGGATCTGGCATCCATGATTCATTTTCTCAATCTAGCGAAAAGTTGGAAAGCAGACTATTCCATAGTAAGTTGCAAGGAGACACCTTAGTAGTGGAGTTGGTTATATACACATATGACAACTCTGAGAAATAAAGGGAGCTTCAGGTATAGTGAGAAGTCCTTGAGATAAATGGTATTGAGGGGATTACCCAATAAATATGATTCTTTCAAGGAGATGCTTGAGGAGTTTTCTTGTAACTGTACTTTAACTCACCTCATGGACTTGCTTTAGATATTTGAGATTGATTTTAATTTAAATGAAAAGAGTGAATTCTGAGGACAACCTTAGTTGAAGAAAGCTCATGAAGCGGTTGGAGCTGAATAGGGAAAATATTTCTCTTGGAACTAACTCATTAGATAATAATGAGAGGTCTGGCTCGAACTTCTAAATGTATATTTATACTAGAGAGTTTCTCTATAGTTCCTTATGAGTCTACATGGGTATTACGAAGGGGGAAATGGACCTAAGAGTTGGAAATGGAGCACGGGTTACTGCAACAGCTGTAGGGACATATAGCTTCCCTTTGCCTAGTGGCGTTGTTTTAGTTTTGAACAATTGCTATTACATTCATGCCGCTACTAAGAATATTATTTCCTTTGCACGTTTAACAACATAAGGATTTAAGATTTTATTTTCCTATAATATAATTGTCAAATTTAGCATGATAATATTCTTTATACTTGTGTAACGTGTTTGAATTGCATTTACGTTCTAGATACCAAAACTGAAATTCTAAATATGAACATTGCTGAGAAGTAAAAGATAAATGAGAAATCTTCATAATTGTGGTATTGTGTCTAGGCCATATAAATGAGACCCGCTTAACTAAATTACACAAATGTGGTTATTTATACCTTATGAGGTAAAAGTTTGAAAGTTTTGAGAAATTCAAAGAGTTCAGAACCGAAGTTAAGAAATAGAGTATTAAGACCCTTCTATCAGATCAAGGCGGTGAATACTTAATCTAAGAGTTTCAGAATTAGGTAAGGGGTAATGGTATTTTATCCCACTAAACACATCCTTGTATACCCCAACACAATGGAGTATAAAAAAGGAGGAATGGTTTTGGTCCATGATGAGCTAAGCAGAACTCAACAGATCCTTTTTGGGTTATGCACTTGAAAGCACTGTTTATATTCTGAACAGAGTGCCCTAAAAATCAGTTAATCAAACATTGTACGAAATATAGTATGGTAAGAAACCAACTCTTTATCACCTGAAAGTTTGGGGATGTCCTATTCTTGTAATGAGGACAAATTCATATATAAACTGGGTGTTAAGTCTAACAGGTGTCTGTTTGTAGGTTACCCTATGTAGACTATGGTTTATACCTTTTACAATCCCGAAGAACAAAAGGAACTTGCTTCGAGGAATGATGAGTTCCTCGAGAAGGAATGCATACTTGCGAAAGCTAGTTGGAGTAATCTTGAGTTGAATGCTTAAGAAGATCACACAAAAAATTAATTGATTGATCCTACACCTATTATTCAAGATAGTCTAAGCATGAAACAACTTATTATAACACCAACATTGCGTAGGTCAAGAGGGACTCTAATCATTCCTAAGAGATATGGTTAGTTCATCAATAATGATAAACACATCTTCCCTATGAAAGATGACGAGCCCAAGACTTACAAGGAGGTAATGGGAGGCTTAGAGCCTAACAAATGGTTTTCAACCATGAAGTTAGAGATGGACTCCATGTATGAAAATCAAGTCTGGAACTTCGTTGATGCTCTAAGTCGGATTAAGCCCATAGGATGAAAGTGGGTTTTCTAGAAGAAAACTAACATGGATGGTAATATAATTACCTATAAAGCAAGGCTAGTCACTAAGGGTTATAGTTAAAAGGGAAGGCATTGACTATGATGAAAACTTTTCACTAGTATCCATGCTAAAGTCTATCAGGATACTCCTTTCCATCACTGCTAATTATAATTATGAGATCTAGCAAATGGATGTAAAAATGATGTTCTTTAATAGGAACCTTGATCAGGATGTATATATGATACAACCTAAAGGTTTAACGTCTTAGAATGGCTCGAAGGTGCAAGTTGCAAAGGTCCATTTATGGACTTAAGCAAGCATTAAGGAGTTGTAATATTAGGTTTGATGAGATAATTCTAGAAATTAGTTTTGTGCCAAATGCTAACGAGCCTTGTATATATTAGAAGGTTAGTGGGAGTGTAGTCATTTTCATTATATTATATGTCGATGACATATTAATAGGAAACAATGTTCCTTTTCTTTAGATAGTTAATTCATGGTTGTAAAAGAAGTTTTTATGAAATACTTGAAGAAGAATTTTTTATACTTGGTATAAAGATCTATTGTGATAGATCTAGGAGGCTACTAGGTCTTTCTCAAAGTACATATATAGATAAGGTTTTTGCTAAATTTAACCTTGAGAGTCAAAAAAGGGTTACTTTCCCATGTATCACGTGATTAACCTTTATAAATCTATGTGTTAGAGAACATAAGGGAAGAGACTATGCATGAAAGGAATAGCCTATGCTTCAACGATAAAATCTGTCATGTATGCTATGGTATGCACTAGACCACATGTCTCACATGCCTTGAGCATCATGAGTAGATTTCAATTTGATCCAAGTGAGAAGCACTGGATAGCCGTTAAAACTCTCCTCAAGTACTTACGAAAGACTAAGAATAAGATTTTAGTTTATAGAGAAAGTGATCTCTCTATGAAGGAATACACTAATGCGAGGTTTTAGTCAGAAAAGGATAATTACAATCAGTTTATTTATTTATGTTAAATGGAGTGGCAGTTGTTTTAAAAAGTTTTAAACAAGATAAAATAGCTAATTCAACCACTAAATTTGAGTATATAGATACTTCTGAAGTAGCTAAGCTAGCTGTCTGACTTAAGGAATTTTTTGGTTATCTTGATGTGTTGTCTAACATTGTAAATCAAAATTCCTTAGGATTTTTAGGCAAAGGAACCACTATCTCATCAAAGAAACAGACACATACTCAGAAGACCATCTCATTCGAGAGATAGAACTAGAAATTATATAACCTTATAATACATCCCTACGAATCAGAATCTAGCAGATGGGCTAACAAAGCCATTGACTCAAGTTAAGCATGACCAACATATTAACGAGTATGACATAATGTATGCAAGTGGGAGTTTGCTAGACATCATGTATACCTAAGAGGAAATTAGGGTGATAGATCTTTATTAGTCACTAATGTACAAACAATTTCAGATTATTATTTATCAATAATAAGGCACCTTTGTTATATATCAATGATTGTTTATAAATTATGCATCTCACTGATGTTATATATGCTATTAAGAATGTATATATTTGTTAAATACAATAAGACAAAGTTAGTGACTATTTCATAGCGTGAAAGTGCAAGGACATGGTGAGGGCTATGCGGTGTGAGAACTGCACACACGTATTACTATGAATAGTCTAAATATCCCTAGTAATAGTTTCATTAACACTAGATATCAATGATGCTGATAAACTAGTATGTGTAGGCTTATTCCTTGGATTTGATCCAAAGAGCTAAAATCATGAGCTGAAGGTGATACCTTGAGTTAACACATGAATGTATTTGGGTTGTACATTGGAGATCGCTATAAGGTAGACACTTGGAAAGAACTATATCCATGTGTTGGTGTCATGTCTTATTGCGCTAGCAGTACAAGTATCCTCAAACTTGAGATACTAGTTACATTGTGCATGAGTTGTCAGACTTTGGGTGATGCTTATTCATACTCTGGTGATCGGGATGATATGGATATATAAATTATCATTCATTTGTAAGCCGAGTAGTCAAGATGGGATATAGTGATCTTGATATAATGATATAGTGGGAGTTGTACCTTTAGGCTTCTTATTGAAGTGACACACTCATAAACCTCTGATATGATTATAATATTTATAGAATGAGTTTCTAGTCAATCTCAATACATAAAGGCAAGTGGTGTTCTTTCTGAACAAGTCTAATTCAAGGGTAACTATGGTTATTACATGAGCTAACACTTATTCCGAGCTCAATAAACTGGATAGTACTTAACGTGACAGAATGAGTGTATTGTACTGGTTACTATAGTGACATTTTGAGTATTGGGGGATCATACACCTTTCCTAGGAACCCAATTTGATCATCTAGAGTTATGGAGTTCCATATCTATTTGGAACACTAAGCCTAAAGGTTCCCGGATGGGAAGCTAAGTTTAGGTTAACCTCTAGTGCCTCTATACTTTGGGATTTTAGGAGGTCACATACATTGGGTCTTTACTGGACTAAATAAAGAACTTATAGACGGGTTGTATACCAAGAATAAAAGGAGGAGTTAAACTCATTTTGGATGGACTATTAAATGGTCGAACTATATGAATAAGTGGGAGAGGAAAAATATTCAATGTGCGAAGTAAGGGAATTTTTCTCGTTGTGAGTTAGCCATGAGTTCACGGGTTATTCATCGGCGAGGGCCTATGTGGTAGCCTCAAGAGCACTAGAAATGGTGCTCGTGGGCTACCAGTATGCTCTAACGTAAGATAGCGCATGTTGGTGGGCTGTAGGCTCGCAAATGCTAGTGAGCACTTATGTGGGCCTTTTGTGCAGGACCACCACTATGCTACAACTAGGTGGTACACAAAGCCCGCATAAGTAGGATGTGTGCACACGGGTCATACCTACTGAGCTTGGAGCTCCGTGGGTGGCCCACATGTGTGGGACTAGAATTATCCTATCCCACATTACTAAATGGGGAGAATTTGATGCTCCCCTTCTCCTATAAACAGAAAGTCCTCCTTATTACATACTTCATCTCAACCATCTTCCGATTTTTTACTCCTTTTCTTCATGAGTTTTTCATGAGATCCTCCACGAGTTTCTCCATTTTCATAAGAATTATTTTGAAGGCTTATTCCTATTTTGAAAAGAACCTTCTTAGTTATTTTTCAGGTTTGTCTACTAGCAGTCTAGCAACTACTTATTAACCGACGAGTTCTCCCTCTATGTGAGGTTTTGGTCGGTGGGGTCCATGTGAACTTATCATAGAGGCCATCCTAGTTTGGAGGCTTGTGCTAATAGAGTGCTTTCCAATTTCTTTAAGGTATTACCACACCAAAGGGGAAGGCACGCATCAATTGGTAATGCTCTAAACTTAGATGATATGTTTCATTCGTTAAGATTTATAAACCTATAGGCATCTATGGAACGTTTAAATTGAGATTATGTTAATCATGCATACTTAGGAGATCCTTTAAGGTTAATCTTAAGTTTTCAAATTTCACCGTGTAAGTTTGCATATTCATTAATTTCCTTAATTAACCAACAAAAAGATCGTTACCACAATTCTACTTTCTTGCACAGGATGGTAAACCTTTGTAAATCTTTTGAGGGCATTCGAGTTATGTATGTGGATGGTATTTTGTCTACTGATACGAAACTCATATCTAATTATATAGTCTCTTACTATTATAATATATATGTTTTCCAGTGATGCAAAAGTTCAGGTGGATGAATAAATTGTTTCCTCAATTATTTCATGATTGGTGATAGAGTAGGAAAATTCTAACTTGATTTCGAGACAATCATTTTATTTTATTAAACAAACGATCACTGTGGATAGTTCATGTGCATTAGGGCCAGATTGATTCACAAGGTGTTTTTTCCACTTTTACTAGATGTCGTTGGTAAAGATGTGTGGCATTTGTTTGATACAAGACTTTTGTTTTTTTTAAATCCTTCAGAGGGACAACGTGTCCCTCCTTCAGAAAAAGTTTGAAGTGGGTTAAAATTTTGGGGCGAATATCCCAACCACAATGATGCATTTGCTTGCCTACAAAGCACCCACCCTTTTTTAATAAAAAAAGTGCATCACAAAATGTGAATCACCCAAATAAATACATGGTTCATACAATATTAAAAATGAATAAAAAGTCAAGAACGTAAAATGCATAGCTTCAAAAATAGGTCAGGAACCGGAAGGGAGAAGGATTTCTTTTTAATCTTGAAAAGCAACCAACATCGATGAAGATTAGAGACGAATAAGTCCTCTTGATCAAGAATACCTTAAAAAACAGGTTTATTTCTTCTCTTTCAAATGCTCCAAGCTATAGAGAACCATAATGCCATTTCGAATTCTCTCTTAACTCTAGATTTGAAGAAGGATATCCAAACCATAAGAAAATCATATGAGTTGGCATGGATGGGAACCGAAATACCAAGCCAAGCTTGGGTAGAACACCAAGTAGACCAGCTCTCAGGACAAGATAATACCAAGTGATCCAAGTTTTCATCAACCAGGCAAAGGGGGCAAGAACAATCCAAGAAGTTGGTGCACCCCCTTGATCGAAGGAATGCTTTCATCTAGATCCTCCTATGAAATAAAAGCCAACCAAAGAAACGAGTACGAGGGAGCAGTCAAGACTTCCAAATTAGTTTGAAGCCCATTTAAGGGTCTGGTCAATTATCCCCTTCATAAAATCCGACATAGAAAGATGCGGGTGAGAATTGATTATTACGTCCAATAGTCCATTTGCATTCGTCATCAACAACAAGAAATTCAAGCTCAATCTCATAATCTAAGGAAGCAGTGGATGTTGATGGTGGAAACAGATTAGGGGCTGCTGCCAACACATTAGATTCAGATCTGAACAACTCCTTTGTTCAACAAGGTGAAGCCTCCGAGACCAAACCTGGTGGCCTTGATGGGAAGACCTACAAATTCTCACGCAAGGGTTGAGAACTAAGGCTGATTTCCGTTCTCAAAGCTCCCATAATTCAAGGAATAATTCCCTTAAAGGTCCTCTCGTAGTCCAATTATCCTTCTAAAAAATAAGTCGATAAACCGTTTCCCAATAAGATCGAATAATTCTTCGTAAAAAATTCCCAAAGTTGTTGATTTTTACAGCAGCAAGATACAATGTCTCTTCATATTGGCGAAAGTTTCATAAGGTCCATTCGAGGGAAATCCCACCATGACAAGAGGCCATGACGATGCGCATAAAAAATGCCCAAAGAGGCGTATCGTTTCAATTATAAAGGCGACAAATCCATTTAAGTAGAAGACTACAATTTGTTAGCTTGAAATTACGAATAGAGAGACTGCCTAAGTGTTTAGGAAACTTAATTGTATCCCAACGAAATTTACAAATCCTGAAGGAAGTCGAATCTCTCCACCAAAGAAAATTGCACATTATGCTCACCATTTTATTCTCCACCGTTACCAGAATCTTGAAAAGAGAAAGCATGTAGATCGGAATTGACAAGAGCACTGATTTAATTAAGATTTCTCTACCCATGTAAGATAAAAATTTTCCTTTCCATGAGGCTAAACAAATCTGAAATTTTCCCGAAAGAGCATCTCATTTACCACAATTCAATATCTTCAATCTCAAAGGAGTGCCAAGGTAATTAACGGGGAAATTTTTCAACTTTACATCCCAATTTTTCCACACAGCTATGAATGGAAGAGTCATTCATGTTGATTCCGATTAAGGAACTCTTATGGTAATTAATCTTGAACCTCGAAATC
This sequence comes from Euphorbia schlechtendalii, assembly GCA_949673415.1. NCBI lineage: Eukaryota > Viridiplantae > Streptophyta > Magnoliopsida > Malpighiales > Euphorbiaceae > Euphorbia > Euphorbia schlechtendalii. The sequence goes on along the minus strand of CATIWQ010725683.1, from coordinate 3,537 downwards.
AGCTCGTAACATCGAAGAATTATACTAAATGGGCTGATTAGAGAGACATTACCTAGAAGAAAACAAATTGTATCATCTGTTAATTGGAGTAGAGATATGTCTGGTAGAGCATCATCAATTTTAAATCTCGTAAGTAGTCCCTCTCGAATACTCGCATCAATAAGTTGTTTGAGACCTTCCACCGCTAGAATAGAGATAAACAGAGATAGAGGATCACTTTACTTGACACCCCTATTAATATGCATCGGAGCACTTGGGCTACCATTAATCAAAATTGGAGGAGTTGGAATTATGATGGCAACCCCTAAGCCATGAGATCCACTTGTGACAAAACCCCATCTTTATCAAGACCGCATCAATATAGCTCCAAGAGATACTATCAAAAGCCTTATGGAAGTCAAATTTTAACATGAAATAGCTTTGTCAACTTTGATGGACCAAATGGATCACCTTGGACGCCAGGAATGAGCATTCATGAATATTACGGTTCCGAACAAAGGTGAATTGATACTCGGAGATTAAAGAACATAAACCACCTTTAAACACGATGCTAGTAGCTTCGTAACAACTTTGTAAACCCCATGAATTAGAGCGATGGGTCTATAATTTTGGATTGAGCAACTACCCGGGATATTTGGAATAAGTACCATATATGAAGATTTAATTGATGGTGGAAGGAAGGCGGTCTCATGAAATCGATCAAATAGGTTTTCAAAATCTTGTATCAAAAAATTCTAAGCTTGCTTATAGATGTAATGATTAAATCTATCCGGACCCGGAGATTTATTTTCATGACATAAACAGAGCGCATCCCAAATAATCCGTCAATTTTCGGTTATCCACCTCAGATATATGGTCAATTCTCAACTTCCGAAGTGAGAATGGAATTTCATGATAGGCTACAAAGAGGTTGGTGTAAAATTCACTGGTGGCCGTGGAGATTTCCAACTAACTAAAAGATAGTGAACCATTTAACTCGAGACAAGTTAAACAATTATTTCTAAAGCGAGTCAAGGCCATCCTGTGAGAAATACTTGTGTTGTTGTCTCCAAGAAGTAACCATTTCACCTAGGATTATCGATGATGAATACTCTCTAAATTCATCCTACATTGCACAAGAGAAGCTTTGGTCATCTGAAGATCGGTTACTACCGAAGAAGACAAAGGGCGAGTTCACGAGTTGTCCGTCATAAACAGTAACATTTTCTCCAGCTCCTCGATTTCTAATGTAAATTTCCAAAGTTAATGGCGTGCCAAGGCTGAATGGCCTTCCCCAAAAGCTTTATGCCACTTGAAAAGTCCCGATTACCGTGATCACAACAAATCAGCCCCATTTTCTTTGAATGAACGATAGAAAGTCCTTGTGACCCCACCAACAATTTAGACACCGGAATGGTTTCGGCCCCGGGTTAGGGGCACGATGATTGAGGAATAAAATCGGAAAGTGGTCCGATAGTGAGGAGTCCAAAGTGTTGATTGATAATGATGGCCAACTATCCAAAATGTCACTAGAGAAGAGCACTCTATCAATTCGGGAGAAGGATCGAAAATTATGCCAATTGTAATCTCCTCCTTCTAGCGGAATATCAAAGAGTTCGCAATCAGTAATAAATTATTGGAAGTGAAATATAGAGGGGTAAGTCAGCCCGTTGATCGCAAGGTTTCGACTCTAATGACTATGAGGGGTTATATACTAAAATGAAGCCAAAAACCTTGTTCCCCACTTTTCTACCGATAAGATAAAAGTTCAAAATAGGAATAGGTGTTGTCAATACCACTTATTTAAATAGAAAAATGGAGCCCATTGCAAGTATACATTTACGATGTAGTTTTAAAAGATATCGATCCCACAGGGAAGGACCAGCTCTAAAGATCAACAAGAAAAACGGAATGAAGAAAATAAAATAATTTTATTTTCATTGGGAAGAATTGGAATGATGAATGGATAGATATATGTATGATAGATTAGAGAAGATAAAAGTATATAGATATTCCCTATGAACAAGTATAGCAAAGAAAATATGCAAGGTCAACAAAGATATTATGTTCACTAGATTAATTAACAGACTCAATTCTAGACACTCAGATATTCAATTATTCAACATAGAGCAACACATGAAATGACTTTTCTAAATCTAGTACAAACGAATTAAGACGATTATATAAACTTGGAGAACAATATTACTATGATTAGTACGGGTCGCTATCACATAACCTCATTTAGAAAGATACCATTCCAAAAATGTTGGCTCACTAAACAACGTTATAATCACAAATCCAATGATTATACACAATCTCGTTAACCCCAAAACTACTCTTAAAGTTAACTCAAAAGCATATAACTTGATTAATATAAAAGACAACATGAAATACACATTATGACACATATACATATCATCAACTTCGAAATAAAAAGTATAAGTAGAAAGCAAAGCAAAGTTGTAAGGTATGCAAGTGAAAGCTAAAGTTAATCAAACCGTATCCAATCTTTAATGGGAGTTATCAATTCTCACAATTCCTACATTTACTTTGAATTTTGTCTTAACTAGTACAAATCCTCCTCTAGGATGCTATTCTTTGTGAATATCGAATAAACGAATATTGAAGAATGAAAACTTTTATTGATAAGTGATTTGTAATTACACTTATACAACAATAGCTCGAATATGTAGAGAATCTAGTGATTGAAATAAGGATTCGAATCACTTATACATTTTCTCGCTAACACTTATGAAAGTAGCAAAAACTAGATAATTTCACTCTCTTTCTACGCACACACTATATCTCTCACTTTTTCTATTTCCAATACCAGTTGTTCCACAAAATTTGTAAGGTTTGGAGCCCTATTTATAGAGTTCGAAGGGTTGCATCTATCCTTACCAAGAGTTGTATCCATTGGTGAAAGGTTACATCACTTCATTGTGATTGGTTGAGTTGATTTGATCTTATCCATAATGGATAGGCATCTTTTCATGATTAGTTGACTTTCAAAAGGTGTCTTTTCATTTGGTAATTGATGGCAGTTGATGGTGGTTGATCGTTCTTATCTGGCAGTTGGTAGTTAAGAAGATTTGACCAAAAAAACAGTCTAAGTCACGACCTTGATATACAAGTATCAACCATGAATACTTATTTTGGAATTTTCTGTTTCGAAGAATACTAAGTCATGACTGTGAGTAGTTATCACGATCGTGAAATGTGTTTTTCTTTATAATTTTCCTTGTAACTTTACCGATCTTTGACAGCTTTGATCCTGAGCTAAATCTTTAAGTTCCACGCATCTTTTCACACCATTTTCGTTCGTTTTACATAGAATTCCACTTTAGATCATTTTACTCCCAAGATTTACCTATTATCTACATTTGCACAAAAAACAATAACCTACCACGTGAAATCTTTTATATGAAGTATAAAAATGACTTAAACTATAGTGTTTAGTGTATAAAATTATAATGATAATAAGTGTAATTATACACTTATCATACCCCCACACTTAACTTTTGCCTTGTCCTCAAGGTAAATTCAACAGAAGTGTAT
>CATIWQ010725597.1:0-19678 GCA_949673415.1 Euphorbia schlechtendalii | reverse complement strand
AAGAGACTAGTTCGCTTGATATATATTCTATATGCCCTACTGTTAGTTGAGTATCCAAGAAAGATACCTTCATTAGACTTAGGATAAAACTTTCCTAATTGCTCTTTGGTGTTAAGAATGAAACATCTACAGCTAAAGGATCTGAGGTAACCAATCTTAGGCTTACACCTTCGAAAAAGCTCATAGGGAGTTTTCTCAGGAGTTGGGCGAATTAAAACCCGATTCAAGATATAACATGTTGTGTTAACAGCTTCTCCCCAAAAGTATTTTGGCAGATTGTTATCACTCAGCATGGTTCGAGCCATTTCAACTATGGTCCTATTCTTTCTTTCTACAACCTCATTTTGTTGAGGAGCATAGGGAGAAGAGAATTTGTGTTCAATGCCATGCGCTGAATAGAATTCTTCGAAATGAAAATTATGGAATTCACGTCCATGATCACTTCGGATTCTACTGATTTTAGTTCCTAGTTCATTCATTATCCGATTACTGAGCTTGACAAAAGATTCATAGGTCTCATCTTTGCTACTCAGTAAGACTACCCATGTGAATTCGTGAAGTCATCTATAACAACTAGAGTGAATCTCTTACCACCCAAACTTATAGGTTGAATTGGGCCGAAAAGGTCTAGGTGTAGCAACTCCAATGGTCGCTTAGTTACTACGTGATTAATAGATTTATGATTTCTTAACTTACTTACGAAGCTGGCAAGCTGAGCAGAGTTTATCCTTTTCAAAGCTGATGCTTGGCAACCCATAACTAATTGCTTTTTTGCCAGTTTGGACAGAATGTTAATATTGATATGACCCAACCTTCTATGCCATAGCCAAGCATTTTCCTCCTTAGATATGAGATATACATTAGAGGAGCGGGGATAAATTAACCATATAAACATTATTGTTTCTAGGAGAAAAGAGTATGGTTGAGTTAGTCTTACTGTCAATTAATGAGCATCCTGCTGAGTCGAAAATAAACTTCCTACCTTTATCGTAGAGCTAGGCTACGCTGAGCAGATTGAACTTCAGTCCTTTGACTAGAGATACTTCTTCGATTGAGGGAGATACACCAATAGTGCCACACCCTACAATCTTGCTTTTCTGGTTGTCTCCAAAACTAACACTTCCATTTCTCTTACGTTCCAATTAGATGAACTGGCTTTCATCTCCTGTCATATGCCTTGAGCATCCGCTATCCAAGTACCACATTTGAGAGTCATCAACGGATCTAAAGCTCACCTGCAAAACAATTAAGTTTTCTTAGGTACCCATGCTTTTGAGTTGGGTCCTCCCTTGTTAGCAGTGCTTATGTTTATCCAATCATATTAATCATAATAACCATTTTTATGTCTACATTTTACTGTGACACGTCCAGTTTTCCCATAAAAATCACACACATTTTTTATCTTGGGCTGGCTCGCTTTCTTCTATTTAGAGGATTTGTTCCTCTTTGAATTGCGAGTTTGGTTATTCAAAATTTGATTGTTGGAAGGAGGAGGATCCTCTTTCTTCTTTAATGCTGATATCTCAGCAGTCAGCTCATCTAATTTATTAGTGAGCTTGCTGATAGCACATTCTTGATACTCAGCTTTTTCTTGAAGAAAGCGGATATCAAGCGATAAGGAAGCATTAGTATCTTCCAGATCGTCACTTCTCCTTACTATCTCTTTGATATTTTTCATTTATTTATTTGTTAGTTTCATTACATCAAAGAGAGCCTGGGCGAATTCTTTAACTGATAAAGAAATATCAGAATATACCTCAGTATGCTTATCTTTCTCTTTATCATGCTCAGCTTCAGAGTTGTCAGTGGAAGACTTTGAACTAGATGTAGATGCTAAGCGTTCACCATGATTATTGAAACCCATCAAGTAGAGATTAGATGAATCAGCAGTTTCTTCATCAGAAGATGAGGATTCTTCTGAGTCACTCCAAGTGGCAGCAAGAGCTTCAATCTTCTTAGAGAATCTCTTCTTGAACCTGTCCTTCTTTGCTTTTGGACAGTTTGACTGGATGTGACCTTTTTCTCCACACCCATAGCACTTGATGTCTTTTCTGTGCTCTTTTCTTAGTTCTTCCTCAGCTCCACGTTTGTGTTGAGTTGAATTGATTTTAGCGGGAAACTTCTTCTGACTAAACTTCCCATCCTTCTTTATGAAGTGTTTGAAACACCTTGTAAGAAGAGCCATGTCTTCATCAGAGTCACAGCTGGTGGAATCATCAGATGATTCAGCTTTGAGGATAATGGCTTTACTATACTTGCCCCAATTTATCTTAGAGTCATCTGAGTATTTTCGCAGCGATATCTCATGAGTCAGCAAGGTGCCTATTAGCTTATCATAGCTATAGGTCTTAAGGTCATGAGCTTCCTCGATTACTATCCTTGACTCTTTGACCTTGTCTGTCCCCTCATAGGTAATCTCCAGTTTCTTCCAGATTTCCTATGCTGTTTCGCATCTTGAGGCCTTGTTAAATTCTATAATATCAAGCGCATAGTATAAGTAGTTAATGGCTGTTACATTCTCTTTGAGAAGCCTCAGATTAGCGTCATTGTAGTCCTCTGGATCTACAGGTCTACGCACACCATTCCTAACCTCAATAGGAACTCTAGAACCAAGCTCAATTGCGAGCTAGGCCTTCACACTTTGTGACTGGATGAAATTTTTCATACGATTTTTCCAACACGTATAATGATTACCATCGAATAGAGGAGGTTTGGTAACAGACATTCTTTCTCTTAGAAGAACTGACTGACAAGAACTTGAGTTGAAGTTATTATATGCCATTTAAGGATCTGACTCAAGATGATTAGACTTAAAGTTGAGCAACTGCTCTGATACCACTTGTTGGTCCGTAAATCGGCTAATAACAACAGCAGAGGGGGGGGTGAATGCAAATACTGGGTAACTTTTAGATTCTTTTAATTTTATAGTTAACTCAGTATAGTTTTTATATGCATGCTGAGTATGTGTGCTGAGTGCGATATAAAAACTTATAAACTGCTCACCAAGGCTAGCATAGTTTATCTTCAACCTCTTACTGATTGAAGATTTTCAGTATGAGATGGATAACAAGCAATTATAAGAGAGGTGAATGAGCAAGATGCTAATGAAGCTAAACGCTTAGAGTTAGAACGATTACACCTAAGATGTTATCCTGGTTCAGCCTCTGCCTAATCTAGTCCTCGGATCCCTCTCCAAGCTTTAATCCACTAGTGGTTCATTCCTTCAATAGGCGAAGAACCCTTTACAACGGGTAGAGACAATTACAAAAAGTCCCTCCTTTCTAACTACCGCTCAACCTTAGTTTGGGTACCCTTCCCAAACTAACACTTAAGTTGGACAGAATAGATTACAGAAAGTCCCTCCTTTCTAACTATCACTTACTCAATTTGGGTAACCTTCCCAAACTAACACTCAAGATCTCGGAAGAGATTTGTGAACTGAATTCAACTTATAAAATGTTGAATCCTCACAATGTTATATCTCAAAATGGATTCTCTTTATTACAAACAGATATAGAAATGATTGTTTGCTTGCTTATTTTGAATATTTGGGAAGCTAGAATGACAGTGGCTTTGCTCTTAGGAAATTCAATGTGATTCGCAATTCACTTCATTATATTTCAACGTCTACTTCAGTCTTCTATTTATACTTAGAGGATCTGCAGGGTAGCCATTGTAGACTTGTCATCTCTATAGTTCTTTAATATTTCTTCTCTTCATATCTTACAAATCTTCTCGTTGGAGATAGCTTCTGGGACATTCAGAGACAGAAAAACGAACATTGAGGCGAGATAAGCTTCCATGGATTAGAGCTCTTTTATCTTCAAGTGAAATCGATTTGGAGAGAGAGAGAGATGCTTGTTGTGCAACGTACAGTCTTGATTGGTTGAAGTTGCTGACATGTTCTAGCACGAGTAGAGACACTAAGGAATGGTGGTTGACAGAGGCGCACTCTACTTGGACTTTTGTATAAAAGTATCAAACAAACTTTAGTCAAGTGGAGCCATTTTTACTTGTTGTGAATATTCTATTGTTTGCTGCATTGATTTAGAAAGCAACAAAAAAAGAGTATTCTATTTCTTAACAGAAATTGTTAATAGTACAACTATCAATTAATTCTCAAAGTGTCATAATAAAGAATTGCTTTTAATTAATAAAAGCAGCACTCAGTTCATGCTGAGTGACCATTGCCTAAACTGCATAGTACTCAGCATGGATTCTACTTAGTAAAGCAGAACTTAGCTTTTCCTATCTTAGCCGTAACTTAATTAATTATTTACAGTAAACTGAGTTGATTTTTCCACAATACTCAAGTCTACTTCATTAATTAAGAGTGTACTTAGTACCTAATTAAATTCGCTATCCTATTCGGTTTGCTATTTCCAAAACATTTTTAAGTACTTTTTAGGTACCAATTAACTTGGGTTCTACAATTAGCTCCAATAATATAGACAACTTACCTAGTTTGATTAAGGCTTAACCTCATATAGTGTCATGGTAAAACACGTGTTAAGGGAAAACATTGTTGTATGTGATCTTACATTTGATAATAAGGTTCATGTCATAGACTTATGATAGGAATGAAGGGAATTGTCATCGAAAATATAAACGTTAATGTGGCATTACCGGTTGAAATTTTCTCAAATTAGAACAGGATCTTCTCAAGAACTATTGATAAGATTTAAAAGGAATTTATTTCACAAATAAAAACTTACTTGGTAGTCTCTTTAAGAGATGAATGTCATTAAAGCTCTCAAGTGGAAGCTCTCTAATCTCACGTGCACGAACTCTTATCCAATTGGAGCCGGTGCTAACCGAATGGATGAAGAACGATGAGAGAAAACTTCAAAAACCCAAGACTGTAAACGTGTTGTGAAAGGGGCTGCTCACATTTTTCTATTAGAGTTAGGGCTTGTTTTTTTTTGTCTATTTATAGTCTAATAAGTTAATTAGGTATAGGTTTTAATTTAATTATGAATTTGACCCAATTCATTTTAAGTTTAATAATTAAACCTCATAGTTTAATTCCTTAAACAAAGTTAATTGTGAACTTTTATATTTTACAAACTAATCCATATACAAAATACAAATTACAATTTAATCAAATAAATTATCATCCACAAATTAATTTAATTAACCAAATTTAGTCGATTAATAATTTTAGTATGAAATATTATTTTATTAAATTTATTCAATTAAATTATTTTACATATAAATTTATTTATTTGTCAATTAAATAATTATTATATGTAAACAAAATTTAATCAACTTAATTAACTTAATGAATAGTATAAAATAAATTATACTATGCCATTAACTAAATTAATTTCTTAGAGTTATATAAATTATTCAATTACATTGACTTGACATGCCAATTAATTAATAATCAATTCTTCATCAAATCTTGTAACATTGCATGTACAAGGAATACCATATCACTAGTTCTAAGTGCACAATCCTTTGGATCTGTCCATACGCTGGCAATGAGATTCACTCATAGACTGTAAGCGGATTCTAGCAAACCATTAAAGCCGTAATTGGGATAGAAACAACCGTCTATTAATGATACTGAACCTAGTAGTTACCTCACAAGTCATTTGTTAGCTGACATCAATATGATGAACAAGAGGCATTGTGTTGTCACCCTCTTATGTAGCTCATCGTATTTCTTGATCTAGAATAAAATGATAAAATAAGGCAATGATTTATTTGATGTCCTTATTACTTTTATTCATAAAGTGGTCGGTGATTCATTTTGATTTATTAAATCGAATGACCATTCTATCACTTCAACACTACTACTAATGTGACTATGGAATCTACCAAGCATACCTGTACTTGTAATTCAATATTTAAGGACTCGTTAGTAATATACTACAGCATACCCAATTCCACATAAATAATAAATTGAAATCAAATCTGAGGATAATTGAAACATACTCAGCAAATTGTCTACGACATACAACCATGTGACTTTGCTTTGTGGATCGGTCTAGCTCTATGTTTCCAACATGCGCCCATGTTCGTGATCTACTTTACCAAGTGGCATAGCAACTACATTGCTATAGATCATCCAACATACAAGTCTTTCATTTTATTCACTCCCATGATTAAAACAGACTTGGGACATTTATTGTTATTAATCAATGGACATTATACTCATATTATAGCACAAGATATAAATGTAGTATATTATTGCCATTAGAGGGCACATAACAAATTCCGACAATGCCCCAGTTGAACTAGTTCACAATAGGTATTGTCCTAATCTTTATAGATATGACCTAAAGTGCCATCCACGATGGACTTTTGGTTAGACGATCAACGACATTGTTCTTATGTCAACCCCATGTAATGACATGTAATATGACATACTAAACACTTGTTTGAACTTTGTGACTGGGTCTCTTTAGCTTGTGCGTTAGCCCCTGTTTTGTCAAGGAAAAACATCAAGTATGTCTAGGATCCATCCATCCTAACTTACTTATGAACTTTCTAGTCCAAACATCTCTCATTGTAGCATTACATGCTACTTTGTACTTAGTTTTTATTGCATAATTAAAAATATTGTGTATAAAGCTCTCAACTCATATAAAGCAATCTTAATAAAACTAGAATAAATATAGTCTTTAGGTATAAACTAATTAGATCAAACCTAACTTTATATATTTCTATCCTAAAGATCATTCTCTTAAATCTGATCTAGCAACGTAGATCTGCATCCCACAAGAATGTCATGGTTTTTCCTAAAGCTCGCATTGCAAAGTATTCACTTAAATTTTAGTGAACTACTTCCAATTAACCCAATTATACTATCTCAATAATGTTTGGAAACGTGACCACGATTCTGATTAACATCACATACACACATTGTCCATAAAAGCATCATTAAATGACTACTTGAAAATTCCAAATGCATTCTATCTCCTTAACACCTAAAGGTGAGATAATCTAGTTATTAACTAAATTATGGTCCATAGAATACATTTCAGCTTTACAGGGGTTTACACCATTAAGCCAATTAAGGATTTTTAATAGCCTTCCAATGGGTTCAAAGCCTCTTACTAATGCTATATGATAAGAGTCATCACCAATCTTTAGAAAGCATGTCCCTCAAGTTTGTAAGTGAACCATCATGCCTTTTTAAGTCAATTGTGACTTTACAGCTTATGCTTTGAATGCATGAAGTTTAAATGTAAATCTAACTTATCCTTTTAGGAATTCGTGCACTTTGAACTTACTAGTTTAAGCATGCTCCCACTACTTTTCTTAAATATTGACATCTCTTAGAAAACTCCCTTGCAATCCTCAAACACTATGTTTAGGCAAGGTTGTAGGTGCAATAGCCTTTGGGTTTCCAATGGGTACTTCACAAATAGGCTTAAATTGATTTTTCTAGTATCAATCTAATATGAATATTATGACATAAATTGTTAATCTTATGTCAGACATTTGATTTAGATTTCACCTTTTCAAAAATCATGTGAAAGATGCATTAGGCTTTAGCCTATCCAAATGTCATATGGTTCTCTTTCAATAGCCTCAGTCAAAGTGTGATGCATTTAGCCAGTACTCAAGAATGATGTCCTTAGTTCGGGCTTCAAGAGATCAAAATGAATTATTTTGAGTATACCATGTCTACATAGCATTGTTCCTCCCTTTGAATACTCCATCACAATGGTGTGCTCTAGGAGGATTGAGCTATGAGCCTATCTCACACTCTCTCAAAATTATTCAAACTAGTTTTTATATACTTGGTTTCATGGTTAAACCAAAAACCTTAATATTATAACCTATTAATTTCTCTATTTTATTCTCGGAGTCCTTGACTCAAGGTCCATAGTTATAATCTCGCTAAATAAAATTCATCCTTGAGAGTAACCGAGAAATCTTCCTATTTCCAACTATCATGTTTTTGGACTTATATACACTTCCATTATGTTTTGGTTCCATCACTCTAACTGCTCATTCAACAACTTCATGAAAAAGCATATACGTCTAAGGCCCTACGCATGCTCTCAGTGCATCTCAAGCTTACTAGGATATTGCCACTTCTACAAGTTTGTTGAATAGCTTCTACATTATTTCACCAAGTATACAAAGAATTCACATGGTCAAATGATTATCAATCAAGTGATCCTAAGCTTTATCTATAGGTAGCTTAGTCATATGCTTCTCGTTAACTTGATTTAAATAAATTTTGGATATAGACTAGATCAAGAATCTCATGCTTATTCATTTTTTATTTATGTTATAGATCAAATTCATTTTGATAGACTCAAGGATGAACTATTCCAAACTTTTAAATTTAAGAATAACAATTCTCAGATATTTCAGTTTTATTCATTATCAATGTAAAACTCCATATCTAGAAACATCCTTGACTGAAATATAAATAAAGTTCACTCTGTGAGTACAAAATTCATCCTTTCAGAATCAAAATTATTTATCGGCTATCCTAAAGTGACATTCTTTAATCTTAATGGCAATTACAAGAACACCATTTAAGATTTAAGAATTCATCTCTTAAGATCCCAACCATCTCTCATCTTAAGATCCTATGCATTACCAATGTTAGAACACATCAAATGGCTATTACTTCAGATGTTGATGAGAGACAATTACATCTATATTATAAATACTTTTATGAAGAACATTTAATGCTCTTCATGAAATCTCTTAAATATTCAAGGACATGTTCTTATATTGTTTCTAAGATACTTGTATTTGATATCGATGTCCTTTGGACTTAGTACATAATTAACTTTCGTTTAGTTATGAGACCCTTGACTATTAATGTCTCATCTATATCCTTATGTTAAAACGTTCATCAATCATCAACTATGGCTAAGTCCTATTGATCGAACCCTTGGCTAGCTAAAGAAACTATTGTAGCTTACCACAGTCATACGCATATATGGCATGTGGGCCATAATGAATTGGTTATATGATTTAATTAGAAAGGCCTAGATAGTTTTAACTATTAAGTCTCATACTAATATACTAAATGAACAAAACTCTAAGTGAGTTTCTCCATGTTCTATACATTAGTATTCACATAGATTATAATATCCATCTTATATGATTAAAACACCTTAGTGATCAAGAATCTCTCTTGATAAAGTTTCTCATGAAATGTCTCGTTAAGAGACTTTACCACAACATAGGCTTGTATCTCCTCTAAATGTTTGCACAATTCAGGAACAACAAAAGGTGTTTCACATCCCTCCATTCCATTTTTGAATTTACATACCACCCGACTTGGGTCGATATAATATCTCTTCCAGTGAGCATTTGGCCTATTTACCAAATTACTTTGATTCATGTCTCAAAAAAAATCTTGAGCCCAATCAAAGAGGTAATGCTTAGATAGTCAAACCATTTTAAGGATATATTGTAGTTTGAATGATTGGTTGTTAGTGTTGCTGAAATTAGTTTGTTATTCTGCACAGGACAATAATTATAAGGTTGAAATAAATCCCTTTTAAACCCTATAAATGGTTCTTGAGAAGATATTGTTTGAATTTGAGAAAATTTTAAATAGTAATTCCGCCTTCGTGATTATGTTTTCGATGACAATACCCTTCAAGGAAGATTGTGTACTGCCTAAATATTTTATAGAGATTTCATTGGTGCAACCAATCTCGCCTTAATCTCAGATGTAAATGATGGATATATTTATAATAACTATAATTTCAAGTTATATGGAATTAATAACCTAGGGAATCATGCTCATGCTAATACATCCTTCCATTATGCCAAGACTACACATAACATGCAAAATAAATAAGGTCACACCTATGTTTATAAGTTTTAATTAAACAATTTAAACTAACCATTTTGAAACCATATGTGGAACCCAATTCCCATTCTAGAAATAGACTAAGTCATTAAAGTCCCTTTAGATACCTTGAACCTAATAATGAATGGTGATTTCCAAATTGGAGATGTCCCCTTAAAATAAATGATCAGCTATATCTAATCATTCCCAAAATAACCATGAATACTTCTAATTCATATATCATAGACAATTATAAAATAAAAGTTATGTTCTTTGATTGAGTAAAGTACATGATAATACTTGAATCAAAGCATTTAAACATGGAGTAAAACTTTTTAATTAGTGATAATCAACTAGAGTAAGTTTGAGCAGAACCTAATATAGTCATCATATCATTTTCTATAATAGGAATTGAAACCTAAGTCATACATAGCATACTTTAAACAATTCATAGAAAATCACATTTAAGGAGTTATAATCAATCATCCATTGCATAAGGAAAGCATTGATATTGTTGCTGGTTAATCTAGGCAAGTAGTGAACATGAAAACTATCAAGATAAAATTTCAAAACTACAATTAATCTAAAAGGATATCCTAATTATGACATGATTGATATAAAGCTAGCTAAACATGGCATAGATAAAACATATCTATAAACACTTATAAAAGAGACCTACTATCTAATTAAGAGCATGACCAGTTGATACATGCCATTTATTAGACATGATGTATGCTCTAGAGGCAATTAGGGTGATACATCTTTATTAGTTATCATGTACGAACCTTTTTTAGTTTATTATTAAAAAAGCATCCTTGTTTTATATCAATAAATTGTTTTGTTTTGTTGTTGGTATCATATGTATATTTATATATGTATGATCATTGATATAACCATAAAAATTCCATGATATTTCCATAGCGTAAGAGTGCAAGGACATAGTGGGAGCTATGTGGGTGGAGAGTTGCTCACATGTGTAATTCTGGAAAGTTAGAATGTCCCTCATCATAGTTTAATTAAGATCGAACATCAATGAAGTAGACTGATAAGTGTATAATTACAGTTATTATCATATTAATTTTGTACATTTAACACTATGAATTAAGTCATTTTTATACATCATATAAAAGATTTCTCGTGGTATGTAGTTGTTTTTTTATGCAAATGTAGATACTAGGTAAATCTTGGGAGTAAAATGATCTAAAGTGGAATTCTATGAAAAAAGAGTGAAAAGGTGCAAAAAGATGCGTGGAACTTAAAGATTTGACTTAGGATCGAAGCTGTCAAATATCGCAAAGTTACAAGGAGAATTCTGAAGAAAAACTCAATTCACGGTCGCGATAATCGTTCGCGATCGCGACTTGTATACTTCAGAAACAGAAGTCTACCAATCAAAGATTCACGGTCGCAACTTAAATATCGCGGTCGCGACTTGGACGGTTTCCTGGTTTTATCTTCTTAACTACCAACCGCCAGATAAGCATAATCAACTGCCATCATCTACCAATGATAAGATACCTATCAGAAGTCAACCAATCATGAAAAGGTGCCTATCCATTGTAAATTATATCAAAGCTTCTCAACCAATCACAATGAAGAGATGCAATCATTCACCAAGGACACGACTCTTCATTTGGATAGACGTAACACTTCGAACTCTATAAATAAGGCTCTAAACCTCATTAATTCATGCAGAAGAAAGGGGTGAAATATAATGCATAGTGTATAGATAGAGAATAAATATATAGTTTCACAATGTTCATAATTGTTAGCGAGAAAATGTTTAAGTGAATTAAATCCTTGTTTTGATGACTAGATTTCTCTATATTCTCGAGAGATTGTTGTATAAGTGTACTTGCAAATCACTTATCAATAAAATTTTTTGTTCTTCAATATTCATCTGTTCGATAATCGCAAAGCATAGCATCCTAGTGGAGGTTCTGTACGGGCTGAGATCGAATTCAAAGTAGATGTAAGAATTGTGGGAATTGACGACTCCTATTAAAGAGTGGATACGATTTGATAAACTTTAACTTTCACTTGCATACCTTACAACTTTGCTTTGCTTTCTATTTATACTTTCTAATTCGAAGTTTATGATATGTCTATGTGTCATAATGCGTATTTCGTGCTAAGTCTTTTATATTAATCAAGTTATATGCATTGGTGTTAATTTTAAGAGTAGTTTCGGGGTTAACAATATCGTGTATAATCACTGGATCTATGATATTACGTTGTTTAGTGAGCCAACATTTTTGGAATGGTAATCTGCTAAATGTGACTATGTGAGAGCGACCCGTACTAAGCATAGTATTGACATTGTCCAGGTTTATATAATTGACTTAATTCGTTTGCGCTAGGTTTAGAAAAGTTATTTCATGTGTTGCTCTGCAGTGAATCATTAAACATCTGAGTGTTTTGAACCGAGTCTGTTAGATTAGTTTAGTGAATCGTAACATCTTTGTTGAACTTGCATGTTTTCTCTGCTATACTTGTTCGTAGGGAAAATCTTTATATTTAGATTCTCTAGTCTTCCACACCTATATTTACTCATTTTTCATTCTAATCTTCCTATCCAAAACCTCCAATCTATTTTTATTTTATTTACTCTGTTTTCCCTTGTTGATCCTTAGACTTGGTTCCTTCCCTGTGGGTTCGATATCTTTTAAAACTACATCGCAATTGTATACTTGCAGTTATCATCATTTTTCTATTTGATCAGAGGAACTGACAACACCTGTATTTTACGTGAACAAGTTTTTTGCACTGTTATTGAGGACAAGCCTTTCGAAAAGAGTGTAGCCAAATCTTGCAAACAAGTTATTAAACTTATCAGTAGAAAAGTGGTGAACAAGTTTTTTGCTCTGTTACCAGGGAAGGCAAGTGCTTCCTAGAGATCAAATTACCAGAGAACGGGCACTTATATGTACTACGTTTGTTTTTCTAAGTTTTTCTAGTCACAAATTCTAAAATTTGAAGAATTTGAAGAATTAAAGTAGATCGTGATCGTGACATACATCTGGCGCTCTTGAATACCAAGTTTCAAAAGCTACTATTTCTGTGATTAAGGAAGTCATGATCGTGACAGGCCTTCGTGATCGGAACATGGGCCCTAGATTCTCCTTCTCAATAAAAACGGGTTTATTCTTTTCTTACTTTTCTTTTTCAAATTTTAGGCTAGTTGTTTGTTTGTTTGTTTATTTTTTTCATTTTTAATAAAGTCTTCCACAATGAGAGCATTGTGTTCCTTAAGTGTGGGGGGGACATTTGTAAAAATCCCTTAAAATCTAAAATAAAATTGAATAAAATTAAAAAAATCGAAGAATTTGAGAATTTTTGTTGATTTTCATGTTATTTATACATTATCTATTCTTATGCTTTACTAACATTTGTCAAAGGTTATGTTGAGGATTAGGTATTACAAGTTTGATGTTAGTGCACAACATTTTTCAATTTGGCAAGGATGAGTGGTTAGTAACATTCGAGAGAAACATTCCAAGTAAGTTTCGATATATATTTCGATGCAACATGAATTAGTATAAGTTATATAGTTTTAGTTTAATGCTTCCGATAAGTTTAAATGAAGTAATATCTGATGGTATTCTTACTATGAGTTTTATATGCAAATCTCGAATAAGTCCTATAAGTATTAAGTGTGCTTAAAGTGTTAGGAAACTATAGCCATAATACTTTGAAATTGATCGATAAAGGATGAGGGTATTAAGTGAAAAATCAAAAGAAAGAGAGGGTAACCAATGAGTTATGCAAAAGGTGAGGAATGGTACGGAGCAAAAACTGCAACTATTCATTAAGTGAAAAAATAAAAGAAAGCATAGCACGAAAAATGGGTGCAAATTACAAAGTACTTCAAAAAAATATGCTTAAAAGAAAAAAATGAGAGAGTGGTATGGAGCATAAAATGAAACCACTAAAAAAAGGGGAGAGTGGTATGGAGCATAAAATGCAACCACTGAAAGTGTTTTAGCATCCTAGGTTACCTAAAAATGCCTTGAGAGAAATTAATCAAAATGTGCTTTCTATATCCTTTATAATTTTTACTATGCTTAAGAGAAGGTAATATTCGAGTATGCAAATAACGCTCATATGAAGATACGATTCGGTTGACTCTCCATTAAGAACGAAGGTATGCAACTAAGTTATATAAACTGCACATTACTAATTTGTGGGAAATTTCGAACTTCTACTTGAATTCTTTGCGACGTGGGAATGTGGTACTCACTGCAATAGTCTTTCGCCAAATGAGGTATGAACTTGTTTACCAATTTATACACTTCTGTTGAATTTATCTTGAGGACAAGGAAAAAGTTAAGTGTGGGGGTATGATAAGTGTATAATTACACTTATTATCATATTAATTTTATACATTCAACACTATGAATTAAGTCATTTTTATACTTCATATAACAGATTTCACATGGTATGTAGTTGTTTTTATGCAAATGCAGATACTAGGTATATATTGAGAGTACAATGATCTAAAGTGGAATTCTATGAAAAAAGAGTGAAAAAGGTGCAAAAAGATGCGTGGAACTTAAAGATTTGGCTTAGGATCGAAGCTGTCAAAGATAGACAAAGTTACAAGGAGAATTCTGAAGAAAAACTCAATTCACAGTCTCGACAATAATTCGCTGTCATGACTTGTTTACTTCAGAAATAGAAGTCTACCAATCAAAGATTCACGATCGTGACTTATATATAGCGGTCGCGACTTGGATGGTTTTCTGGTTTTATCTTCTTAACTACTAACCGCCAGATAAGCATGATCAACCGCCATCAACTACCAACGATAAGACACCTATCAGAAGTCAACCAATCATGAAAAGGTGCCTATCCATTGTGGATTATATCAAAGCTTCTCAACCAATCACAATGAAGAGATGTAATCATTCACCAATGGACACGACTCTTCATTTGGATAGACGCAACCCTTCGAACTCTATAAATAGGGCTCCAAACCTCACTAATTTCGTGTAGAAGAAAGGGGTGAAAGATAATGCATAGTGTATAGATAGAGAATAAATATCTAGTTTCGCTATGTTCATAAGTGTTAGTGAGAAAATGTTTAAGTGATTCCAATCCTTGTTTCGATCACTAGATTTCTCTATATTCTTGAGCTATTGTTATATAAGTGTACTTGCAAATCACTTATCAATAAAAGTTTTCATTCTTCAATATTCATTTGTTCGATATTCGAAAAGAATAGCATCCTAGCGGAGAATCTATACAAGCCGAGACTGAATTCAAAGCAGACGCAGGAATTGCAGGAATTGAAGACTCTCATTAAAGAGTGGATACAGTTTGATGAACTTTATCTTTCACTTGCATACCTTACAACTTTGCTTTACTTTCTACTTATACTTTCTAAATCGAAGTTTATGATATGTCTATGTGTCATAATGCGTATTTCGTGCTAAGTCTTTTATATTAATCAAATTATATGCATTGGAGTTAATTTTAAGAGTAGTTTCGAGGTTAACAATATCATGTATAATCACTGGATCTGTGATATAAAGCTATTTTGTGAGCCAATATTTTTGGAATGGTAACTTGCTAAATGTGGCTATGTGAGAGCGACCCGTACTACGCATAGTATTGACGTTGTCCAGGTTTATATAATCATCTTAATTCATTTGCGCTAGGTTTAGAAAATTTATTTCATGTGTTGCTCTGCGATGAATCATTGAACATTTGAGTGTTTTAAACCGAGTCTGTTAGATTAGTGAATCATAACATCTTTGTTGAACTTGCATGTTTTCTCTACTATACTTGTTCATAGGGAAAATCTCTATATTTAGATTCTCTAGTCTTCCACATCTATATTTACTCATTTTTCATTCTTATCTTCCTATCCAAAACCTCCAATCTATTTTTATTTTATTTAATCTGTTTTCCTTTGTTGATCCTTAGACTTGGTTCCTTCCCTGTGGGTTTGATATCTTTTAAAACTACATCGCAACTATATACTTGCAGTTATCATCCTTTTTCTATTTGATAAGAGGTACTGACAACACCTGTATTTTACGTGAACAAGTTTTTGGCACTATTATTGAGGATAAGCCTTTCGAAATGAGTGTAGCCAAATCTTGCAAACAAGTTACTAAACTTATCAGTAGAAAAGTGGTGAACATAGATAAACTAGCATGCGTAAGCTTACTCCTTGGATCAGTTCTAAACAACTGATCTCACGAGCTGAAGTGGTACCTTGAGTTTATGCGTGGATATATTTAGAGAGATACATTGGAGATCATTATAAGACATGTATTCAGAAATAGTTATATCCATGTAATTGTGTCATGTCTTATTGGAGTAGTAATATAAGTATCCTTAGACCTGAGTAACTAGTTTCCTAGTAAAAAATTTACTATGCTTTGGATCATCTTTAAGCATTACCTATTGCTAGGATGATATAAGTGATTTTGGGTATAACAAAACTGTTTGTTGGTAAGCTGAGTAATCAAGATGGGATCCATTAATTCTGATATAGTAATATAACTAGAGTTCTACCATAGTTACTCTTGTTAAAGTGATACACTCTTAAACCTCTTATTAGAGTATGTTATTGATAGAACAAGTTTCTAGTCAAAGACATTATATAAGGTGAGTGGTGTTCTTTATGAACAAGTCTAACTTTGAGATACCTACGACTATTGAATGTGCTAGCACATTATCTAAGCTCAACAATCCAGATAGTACTTAACATGATGGAAGGGGTGTATTGCTTGGTTACTACAATAGAACTATATCAAGTCACATGCACGTAGCATTCCAAGTATAAAGGGATCACACGCCTTTGTTAAAAAGCCAATTTGATCATCTAGAGTCATCATGTTCCATAACGGTTTGGAACATCGAGCCTAACGCTTCTTGTATGGGAAGCCAAAGTTAGCTAAAAATTTAGGGGCTCTATACTTCATGATCCTATGAGGTTAAACACATAAGGACCTTCAACCAAACTAAGTAAAGAACTAAATAGACGGGGTTTATACCGAGAAAAGAAGTCAAAACAATTTTGATTAAACCATAAACTTGTTAGACTAGTGTATCGAATTGGAAAGGGGGTAGAAAACTGAACCATAGAGCCAGGGGTTAACCTTGAGTAAGTGGGCAAGGAAAACATAGGATGTTTTCCTGGGCCTGCTGAGTTGCACAGCAATCACGCTAGCACTTTTAGACCATGGTCTACACAAGCATTGCATAGTAATGCTTGCGGTAAGCCCATGAATTGTAGGCCCATAAGTGCTGCTTGGAAATGCTTGCATTGGGCATGCAAGGAGGTTGCAAGCGCTGCTATAAGCAATGCTTGTCACGGCCTGCCAGCGCAATTCATGGCAAGGCAAGCCCACAAGGCTTGCCTTCGTGAAGAGCTTAGCTTGCTGAGCAAGCCACATGGGATTTTCTACCATTCTGACATTTTTTTGAAAGATATTTTCTCCCCCTTCTCCTATAAATAGGAAGCCTCCTTCTCCTTCCTAACATACTTCAGCTCAAGCTTCCCTTTTGGATTTTGACTTGTCTTGCGAATTATTTTGAGATCCTTGCATAGTTTCTCTAGAAATAATTTTCCAAAATTCCTAGAAGGCTTGTTCTATTTTAGAAAGAACCTTTGCAGTTATTTTTAGGTTTGTTTACAAGTGGTCTAAAAACCACTTGTTAAATAACGAGTTTTTCCCTTTCAAAGAAGGTTTTGGTCTGTGGGGTTCTTGTGGACTATTATAGAAGTTGTGCTACAATTAGAAGCTAGTACTAACGTGGTTCTGTCGGATTGCTCTAATGGATCACTCTACCACAACTAAGGGAAGGCACACATAAACTAGTCTCTTACTTAGATATTAGGTCTCTTTTATAAGTGTTTATAGACAAGATGTATCTATGCAATGTTTTAACTAGGGTTATATCAGCCATGCCATGCTTAGGAGTTCCTTTTAGGCTAATTTTAAGTTTAAAATTCTGCTTAAAAGTTTGCATGTTCACTGCTTGCCTAGAATAACAAACACCCTTTAATTTGGTAGAGTGATCCATCAGAGTAAACCGATAGAACCTCTTTAGCACTAGCCTCCAAGTGTAGGACACCTTCTATGAAAATAGTCCACACAAACCCCACTGACCAAAACCTCCTCAAAGAGGAAAAACTCATTATTTAAGAAGTGGTTGCTAGAACACTTATAGATCAAACCAGAAATAACTGTGAGGTGCCATGTTTGAAATAAGAATAAGCTCCTCATAGAAATTCAACAATTATATAAAAGAGAAACTGTAGGAGGATTTCTAAAGAATTCAAAGGATAGATGTCAAAATTCAAAAGGGAGGCTGAGCTGAAGTTAGAAGATAAGGAGGGGAAGGAGGATATTTATAGCCAAAGGGGAAGGAAAATTCCTTCCCCTAACCGATGTGGGATTGGTGTGCGGGGTTCAGAGGTTTCTCGCATGCCCACTAACAACAAACTTATTGGGCCTCCTTAAGCGCTGCTTGCGCGTCACTTGTGTGGCTTGCTTGTATACTTTCTCGTAAGTGCTATCCAAAAATGCTTGCGAGCTAGTGAGCACTATTGTGCTCATGCAGGCCCTTGCGAGAAAACTCAGAAGTCCCACTTGGGTAGTTCTAAAATCTTGCTTCGCAGTTGCTCATTAGTTAATACTATTTTCCTCATTCTTAGTACATTGGTTTAACTAGTTTATTATCTAACCATTATTATTTTGACTTCCTTTTATTCTTGGTATAGACCTCGTCTATTAAGAACTATACATGGTCCACATGAAGGTCCAATATGTGTAACCTCATAGGATCTCGTAGTATCGTGTTGTTAGGTTTATACCTAACCTTGGCTTCCCATCTGGGAACCGATAGGCTCAGTGTTTTAGACCAATATGGAAACTGACGACTCTGGAAGATCAAATGGGCATTCCAGTAAAGGCTTATGATCCTCCGATACTCAGAACATCTCATGCTTGTGACTTGATCCGATTTTGAAGTAGTTACCAATATAATTCACTCCTTTCATCATTTTAAGTACCGTCCAATTTATTGAGCTTAGATAAAGTGTTAGCTCATTTAATAGTCGAGCTATCTCGAAGTTAGAATTGTTCACAAAGAACATCTCTCACATTATATAATGTGTTTATCTAGTAACTTGTTCTATCAATCACATACTTTGATCAGAGGTTTAAGAGTGTGTCCTTTCAACAAGAGGCCCTAAGTTACAACTCCAATTATATTACTATATTAGGAGTGATGGATCCTATCTTGACTACTCAGCTCACCAATGAACAATCATCACTAAACCTGAAATCAACCGTATCATCCTAGTTTCAGGAAATAGTTAGGCATGATCCAAAGCATAATAACTTGTACACAAGGTAACTAGTATCTCAAGTCTAAGGATACTTATATTGGTTCTGGAATAAGACATGACACCAACACATGGATATAGTTATTTTCAAGTGTCTATCTTATAGCAATCTCCAATGTATCTCTCTGAATACATCCATGTATTAACTCAAGGTACTACATTTAGCTCGTGAGATCAAGTGCTTGGATCCAATCAAAGGTGTAAGCCTACACATGCTAATCTATCTGCTTCATTGATGTCAAGTCTTAGTGAAACTATAACTGGGATATTCTAACTTTCTATAATTATACGTGTGAGCAATTCTCAACCCACATAGCTCTCACTATGTCCTTGCACTCTCATGCTATGGAATAGTTACAAAATTTGTACAGATTTATAAATGAGCATAAGTATACATACATACATACATACATACATACCTACATACATACGTACATACATACATACATATATATATATATATATATATATATATATATATATATATATATATATATATATATATATATAATCAAGATGCATTTTATTAA
>CATIWQ010725405.1:0-16074 GCA_949673415.1 Euphorbia schlechtendalii | reverse complement strand
TCAAACCATATCCACTCTTTAATGGGAGTCGTCAATTCCCGCAATTCCTATGTCTACTTTGAATTCGGTCTCGACTCGTACGGAACCTCCGCTAGGATGCTATTCTTTGCGAATATTGAACAAATGAATATTGAAGAACGAAAACTTTTATTGATAAGTGATTTGCAAGTACACATATACAATAATCGCTCGAGAATATAGAGAAATCTAGTGATCAAAATAAGGATTCGAATCACTTAAACATTTTCTCGCTAACACTTAAGAATGTAGCGAATCTAACTATACACACTCTATATTTGCAATCTAATGCTTTCCTCTCTAGTGTTCCACACTATCCATCACTTGATGCACTCTAATGCCACCAAATGCACTGCTGATGCATGAAATTTGGGAAGAATGGAGCCCTATTTATAGAGTTTGAAGGGTTGCGTCTATCCAAACGAAGAGTCACATCCATTGGTGAAAGATTGCATATCTTGAACGTGATTGGTTGAGATGCTTTCATTCAATCCACAATGGATAGGCACCTTTTAATGATTGGTTGACTCTTGATAAGTTTCTATTTGTGGGCAGTTGATAGTGGTTGATCATACTTATCTGGCGGTTGGTAGTTAAGAAGATAATACCAGAAAACCGTCCATGTCGCGACCGCGATGTACATGTCATGACCGTGAATCTTTGTTGGCATACTTCTGTTTCTAATGTGAACCAGTCACGACCGCGAATGAATGTCGCGATCGTGAATTGAGTTTTTCTTCAGAAATCTCCTTGTAACTTCATCCATCTTCGACAGCTTCGATCCTAAGCCAAATCTTTAAGTTGTACACATCATTCTGCACCTTTTTCACTCTTTTTTAATAGAATTCCACTTTAGCTCATTTTACTCCCAAGATTTACCTAGTATCTGCATTTGCATAAAAAACAACTACATACCACTTCAAATCTTATATATGAAGTATAAAAATGACTAAAACTATAGTGTTTCTTATATAAAATTATGATGATAATAAGTGTAATTATACACTTATGATACCCCCACACTTAACTTTTGCCTTATCCTCAAGGTAAATTCAACAGAAGTGTATAAATTTGGTAAACAAGTTCGTACTTTATTTTGGCGAAAGATTATTGAAGTGAGTATCACATTCCACATTGCAAAAGATTTCAAGAAGAAGTTCAAAATTTCCCACAAATTAGTAACGTGCAATTTATATAGCTTAGTTGCGTATCTTTGTTCATAATGGTGAGTCAACCGAATCGCATCTTCATATAAGCGTTATATGCATACTCGAATATTACCTTCTCTTAAGCATAGTACAAAGTATAAAGGACATAAAAAGCACACTTTGATTAATTTATCTCAAGGAATTTTTTGGTAACCTAGGATGCTAAAAAAACTCACAGTGGTTGCATTTTATGCTCCATACCACTCTCCCCTTTTTTTAGTGGTTGCATTTTATGCTCCATACCAATGTCATTTTTTTCTTTTAAGCATATGTTTTTTAAGTACTTTGTACTTTGCACCCATTTTTCGTGCTATGCTTTCTTTTCTTTTTTTCACTCAATGAATGGTTGCAGTTTCTACTCCGTACCATTCCTCACCTTTTGCATAACTCATTGGTTATCCTCTCTTTCTTTTGATTTTTTTTCTTTTAATACCCTCATCCTTTATTGATCAATTTCAAAGTATTATGGATATAGTTTCCTAACACTTTAAACACACTTAATACTTATAGGACTTATTCGAGATTTCCATATAAAACTCATAGTAAGAATACCATTAGATAATTAATACTCCATTTAAACTTATCGAAAGCATTAAACTAAAACTATATAACCTATACTAATTTATGTTGCATCGAAATATAAATCGAAACTTACTTGG
The DNA here is from genome assembly GCA_949673415.1 of Euphorbia schlechtendalii. NCBI lineage: Eukaryota > Viridiplantae > Streptophyta > Magnoliopsida > Malpighiales > Euphorbiaceae > Euphorbia > Euphorbia schlechtendalii. The sequence continues at coordinate 14,189 of CATIWQ010725405.1, read as the reverse complement.
AATGTTGCTCTTGAATATAACTCACCACTCATCCTTGCCAAATTGATAAATGTTGTGCACTAACATCAAACTTGTAAATACCTAACACTCACGATAATCTTGGACAATTGTTAGTAAAGTATAAGAAATGATAATGTATGAATGTCACTAAAATCAACAAAAATTTTCAAATTCTTCGATTTTTTTATTTTATTCAATTTTTTTTAGATTTTTGGCATTTACAATTGCCCCCCCACAATTAAGAACATAATGTACTCATTGTGAGAGATTTTATTAAAAAAAAATGAAAAACCAAACAAACAACTAAGTAGTCTAAATAATATGAAAAAGAAAAGTAAAGAAAAGAGAAAACCCGTTTTTTGTGAAGGAGAATCCAGGGCCCATGTTGCGATCGCGAAGGCCTGTCACGATCATGATTTCCTTAATCACAAAATAGTAGGTTTTGAAACCCAATATTCACGAGTGGGAGATGTATGTCACGGTCGCGATCTTCTTTAATTCTTCAAATTCTTCAAATGTTAGTCTTTTTGTACCTAGCAAAACTTAGAAAACAAAAGTATTAAATATAATTGCCTTCCCCCACAATTTTGATCTCTAGAATGCACTTACCTTCCCCGGACTTGATCTTTAGAACGCACTTGCCTTCCTCAGCAACGGCGCCAAAAACTTGTTCGCCACTTTTCTACTGATAAGATTAATAACTTTTTCATAAAGATTTTGGCTATACTCATTTTGAAAGGTTTATCAATGGTGCCAAAAACTTGTTCACGTTAAAGTATAGGTGTTGTCAATACCACTTATCAAAATAGAAAAATGATGATAACTGCAAGTATACAGTTGCGATGTAGTTTCAAAAGATATCGATCCCACAAGGAAGGGCTAGCTATAAAGATCAACAAGGAAGATAAAATAAAAAAATAAAATAAAATAATGTATTTTTTTGGATAAGAGGGTTAGAATGAAAAATGAGTAAATATAGGTATGAAAGATTAGAGAAGCTAAATATATAGATTTTTCCCTACGAAATAAGGATAGCAAGGAAAACATGCAAGTTCAACAAAGATGTTACGATTCACTAAACTAATCTAAAAGAACTCGGTTCTAAATACTCAGATGTTCAATTATTCATCGCAGAGCAACACATTAAATAACTTTTCTAAATCTAGCGTAAACGAATTAAGACAATTATGTAAACCTAGACAACATCAATACTATGCTTAGTACGGGTCGCTCTCACATAGCCACATTTAGCAAGTTACCATTCCAAAAATGTTGGATCACTAAATAGTGTTATATGACAAATCTAGTGATTATAAACAATATTGTTAACCTCGAAACTACTCTTGAAATTAACTCCAACGCATATAACTTGATTAACATAAAAGACTTAAAACGAAATACGCATTATGACACATAGACATATCATAAACTTTGAAATATAAAGTATAAGTAGAAAGCAAAGAAAAGTTGTAAGGTATGCAAGTGAAAGCTAAAGTTGATCAAACCGTATCCACTCTTTAATGGGAGTCGTCAATTCTCGCAATTCCTATGTCTTCTTTGAATTCGGTCTCTGCCCGTACTGAACCTCCTCTAGGATGCTATTCTTTGTGAATATCGAACAAATGAATATTGAAGAACAAAAACTTTTATTGATAAGTGATTTGCAAGTACACTTATACAATAATCTCTTGAGAATGTAGAGAATCTAGTGATCGAAACAAGGATTCGAATCACTTAAACATTTTCTCGCTAACGCTTATGAACGTAGCGAACTATCTATCTACACACACTATATGTAACACTATAATTGCACTCTAATATTCTCCTCTCTTTTGGTGTCACTTTGGTGCATGAAATTTGTGAATTTTGGAACCCTATTTATAGAGTTCGAAGGGTTTCTATACAAACAAAGGTTTGTGTCCATTGGTGAATGATTGCATCTCTTCATTGTGATTGGTTGAGAAGCTTTGATATAATCCACAATGGATAGGCACCTTTTCATGATTGGTTGATTCCTGATAAGTGTCTTTTCGTTGGTAGTTGATGGTGGTTGATGGCGGTTGATCATGCTTATCTGGCAGTTGGTAGTTAAGAAGATAGAACCAGAAAACTGTCCATGTTGCGATTGTGATATATATGTCACAACCGTGAATCTTTGATTGGCAGACTTCTATTTCTGAAGTATACAAGTCATGACTGCGAATGCTTTTCACGACCGTGAATTGCATTTATTCTTTAGAATTCTCCTTGTAACTTCACCGATATTCGATAGCTTTGATCCTAAGCCAAATCTTTGAGTTCCATGCATCTTTTCACACCTTTTTCACTCTTTTTTCATCCACTTTTGATCATTTTTCTCCCAAGATTTACCTAGTATCTGCATTTGCATAAAAAACAACTACATACCACGTGAAATCTTTTATATGAAGTATAAAAATGACTTAAAATATAGTGTTTAGTTTGTAAAATTAATATGGTAATAAGTGTAATTATACATTTATCAACGCTTTAGGTTTTCTTTGTTGAGCGCGTGTTTTTTATGCGCTAATCTGAAACGTTTTGAATATAAAACTTAATATTGGAAATGAAACATGTATCAAGCAGAAGAGGAATGTCTCTTCAACTATTGCTTTCTTCCCCTATTTAAATGTTTTCATTTCTCTCTCAACTACTTTTATTCTTTTCTGAAATCTTCAAGCTTTCCCTCCACTGATCATAATTGTTCTTTCTTAGATTCTCCATTTACTTTCACTTCCAGCGATCAAATCATCTTTCCCTAACAAGAAAGTTTCTTGATTTCCCTCTCTTTGTTCCTTGTTGAGTTATTATTCTCTATAGATTGCAAAGTTCATCGTAATTGTTACCTTTCCAATTTGGTTGTTTTTGTTCTTTGTTATGCATGTTTCTTAAAAATGCCTTTACAACTATACATCTTTTTGTATGCTTAAAGAAAATTTACTGAGATTAGTTGCTATTACTTGGTGTACAGATTACTAAGAAATGGCACGTTTCTAGGTGGATAATCATGTGTTGCTTTCATTTTGAATATAGTCCTGAGTAGCATATTTCCAAAGACTTTGTTCATGTGTAGAAGTTTTTTTGAAATTTTTGAAATTTTGTTGTTAGATCCAAATTACTCACTTAGTTAATTTGAATGTTTTTTGTGCCGCCTTGAACTAACTTTAGATGCTTTAGGATATTTTCTAACCGACTAGGGTTTTAATAGGTAATAATGACCGACTCAATGTCAACCACTAGTAGCCAAATAAGTAGGGAGTTTGCTGAGATGAACTCGAGGTACTTCAAACCATTGAACATAGATTATACTGACTGTGTCTCTCCCATTAGACCACCCTGTTAGATTGAAGCCATGTCTAACTCAAACAACGACCAGATGAACCGTAGCTAGGCTGCCTCGAGCTCCCAATCTTCTTCCACTATAGCTTGGACTAAACTTGATGAGGAGATGGGTTGGAGTCTTGTAGTGCCACCTGGGCCTAGCTCATCTGCATCCCAATGCATGGATTGATCTAGTGGGGCACTACCTTATTTGTACGAGGCTGAACATGCCATTTAACGCAAAATTCTTTAGGTGGGTTACCTCTTTAAGGAAGATGATAAATGAAGACCTTTATCATTTTGTTCATCGAGGCGGCTTCAGTGATTCACAAATAAGGTAGATTCGGTGAAGTACTTCAAGCAGTATTTCATTTTCATTAAGCAGGAGGATTAATATCCTTGGTTTCCCTCTGAGTGGAATCTGTCACCTGATGTGGCTTATGACTTTACCGGCTCAGACTATTGGGTAGAAGCTTTTAGAGCCCTTAGGGTGGGTGTGTGGCCATGTCAAAACATCAGTTGGACTATAACCATTAACATTAGGATTATTGAGCCTTGCTAGAGAGATCATGTATATTATCCTAAACCAAAATCTTTCCTAGATACACTTATACTTTATTTATTTTATTTTAATAATGCCTAAGTTCTCCAACCTTCGTGAACTTGTTCGAATCACAGCCAACCTTCCTAAGGACCATAAATGCTCCAACATGTGAGACGAGGCTGAGTTGATAAAAGGTTCGGTGAATGCAGTGCCAGGTGGTCACAGGGCTGATCCTCTTAAAAAGAAGAGAATGTGCAAGGCCAAAGATGTCTGATTGGAATAGGAAGTTCATGTGGAGTCGCCTCTTTCTTCTATGATTGAAGAGGCTCCTCTTCAGTCGGTAAGAATGTTATGTTCTCATGCGTCTTGACTTATTTCATATTATGCATCTAACTATTCATTTTATGCAGGAAATTAATTTGGATACTCCTATTGACTCGTCGATGCAAATTAGTTCCGAGTATATCTGAGCATATTTGTTAACATTTTCTGGGGAAGATCCCTCCATTTACTCTGCCTAAATTCAGAGTATTTTGAGGACTATTTTCCCCTTCCTTCAGAGAAGGAAGAATTAGAGACTTAAACCCTGATGTAGACATCCAAGGCAGTATTCTTGTTGACTATTGAGGTTTTTCTTATTATTTTTGCTTTTACTTAGCCCTTTTTGTCTATTTTTCTTACCGTGTGGTTTTTTAGTTGGCATCCCACTCAACCAATTTGGTGGGGAAGAGCCGGGACGTGGATAGGATAGAGTGTACCCGTGAGCTCACTAATCAAGAGTTGGAAAAGTATTCCAAAAGAATCGCTGAACTTGAGGCGGATAAGGTTAAGATGGATAAGGACAAGGCTATTTTGTGCGAAGGCTTGAAGAAGCTAATAAAAAGGTTAAAGAGCTGGTCATTTCCCACGATGACCTCTATAAGACCGTCTCGAAGTATGAGGCTGATGTTCTCAAAGCGATACATGAATATAACTAAGGGATGCTTAATCTAGCCTTGAATGGTCGAAAGTTTGGGCGAAGGGTTTTTGAAGCTTGTAAGAAGTGCCACCCTAACCCAATGATCTTATGGCCGGGATAAAATATCCTAATGAACTTGATGAAGAAGAAACCATCGTGGATGAGTCGGGCTTCAAGGAGAATGATGTTGAGAAGGAGGATGATGGTTTGACTTCAGCTATTCCCAAAGGCATCTCGAGGGGCGATGATTAATTTTCTTTAGTTTTTGAACCTATTTGTAAGGATATTTCAGCCATTTTTTGGCATTGAATGATTAAAGTTTCTTGAATGTGTACTCACATATTTGCTTTAATCTATCTTGTATTTCTCCCGCTTGAATGGTCGCAAGTTTTCAATCTTTAGGGATGCATGATTTTTCCTTCATAGTCACAAGTTTTGACCATTTTAGACGTGTGATGGCCTGTTAAAATTTAGGGCTTAAGAATTTGAGCCACCTAGATGGCCTATGATTCCGCTGTTTTTGTTAATTCTAGGTCTTAAGCATTTGAGCCACCTAGATAACCTATCTTTCCGCCATTTTTGTCGATTTTAGGTCTTAAGAATTTAAGCCTCCTAGATGGCCTATCGTTTGCCATTTTTTTTATAGATCTTTAGGTCTTAGTCATTTTGAGCCGCCTGGATGCCCTATTATTTGCCATATATAGATATTAGGTCTTAAGCATTTTGAACCGCCTAGATATTTATAACGCTTTTGGGTTATGGTGTAATCTCAAATAATGATTAGTACTTAACTGTTCACCTTATAAATTAATCAACTTTTATTGAATAAATTAAAAATTACGCCCAGGAATTCTATGCATTCGGTTATCTATCTCTTCTATGGGGCTCCGCCTCGTTAAAAACTTCTAAGGAAAAAACCCCGGTGGGAAAAGTCCATAGAAGGAAAAGAGTATGACCTCTTTAGTCCCTCTAAGAGTTGCTAGCCATATAATACGGCCTGAGTTTTGAGATGTTCCAGATTCTTGGGACCTCTTTACCCTCCATTGTATGTAACTTGTAAGTTGTTGGTCTAAAATCTTATGAAACTTTTTAGGGGCCTTCTCAATTTGCCCCTAGTTTTCCTTTGTCTTCCCATACCTACGAGGCGGTGATGCTTTAAGGATCATGTAGGATATTGTTTTCACTTTCCTATCCTGGTACTTGGTTATCCTAGCATTATAGGCTGCCATGATGATGCAGGCTCTTTCGCATTTTTCTTACAAATCATCCAAGTGGTATCTCATGTTGATGTCATTTTCTTTCTTCGTATAGTAAGCCACTCAGTTAGCAGGCGAGTTGATTTCGATGGGTAATACCGCCTTAACCACATAAACTATTAAGAAAGGTGTTTGTCCAATAAACATACATGGGGTCATATGGTATACCCATAGTACGTTGGTTAGTTCATGTAGCAAGACTCCTTTCTTTTCCACCACCCTCTTCTTTATTCCTTAGCCTAGTGTTTTATTCGTGAATTCTATTTGGTTGTTAAGTGGTTTTCAATATTAAATTCTTTACAAAATTCTTGGAACTTACTAGATCTGAATTGATTGCCGCTGTCAGAGACGATTCAGTGTGGCTCCCCAAATTGAGCTATAATGTTTTTCTTGACAAAGACCTGGATCCTTTTTGGTGTGATGCTTCTTAGTGCAACCTCCTCGACCCATTTTGAGAAATGGTCAATTGCCACGAAGATCCATTTTCTCTGGCTGCATGCTTCTGGAAAAATTCCTGCTATGTCTATCCCCCATGTTACTAATGGTCAAGCGCTTAGTAATGGGTGTTGGACCACATGTGGCTCATGAGGCTTTTGTGTGTTAATCTGGCATTGATGATAAGATTTGACGTATGTTTCTACATCAAGGTTCATTGATTCCTATTAAAAACAGGCGAGGATGGCTCATCTTACGAGTGTCTCGGCCGCCTGGTGTGAACCGTAGTCACCTTCGTGCAGCTCTTATAAAATTTTCGTTCCTTCCTGAGCTGTTATGCACTTTTTCCTGGCGTTGGAATATAACTTTCTATAGAGCTTTCCATTTAATAAGGAGAACCGCATGGCTTTCCTTACTATTTTGGTGGCTTCTATCTTATCCTCCAGCAACCGATTAGTGGCCAAGTATTCATATATGGGTTTCATCCATCCTAAATCTTGTTGTTCTATTAATAAACTTGCATCCATCTCATTGTCATTTGGATAAGTGATTACCTCGTATGGTCATGTAAGGTTCTTCCATTTCTCCTTGCTAGAAGCCGTCTTGGCTAATTCATCTGCCTTCTCGTTCTCTTTCCTAGAATGATGCTAGATTTTCCAAGCGGTTCCTTTTGACTATAGATTCTCTATTAGATTTCTTACATTAGAGAGATACTTAACCATTTCTGCATGTTTTTTTTCTAAATTTTGGTTGATATGATTTGTTTCCAACCTCTAGTCACTTTTGAGAAACAACTGATCCAGTGCTATCTCATGTGCTAACTCTAGCCCCTTGATAACCGCCTCATATTCCTCCATGTTGTTGGTGGCTAGAAATGCCAACATGGCAGCTTATGAGAATCGAATTTTCCCAGGGCATCGAATGTGCACACCAACTCCAGCATCCTCTTGGGATGAGGCCCTACCTACTAAAATTTCCCATTCTTCTATCTTTATGTCCTTAACTATCTCGAGTCCTCTAAATTGTACCATGAAGTCCTCTAGTACTTACACTTTCAAATCTTATATCATGCTCCCCCAACCTGATGGCCCACTCGCCCAATCACCCTGATGTTTCATGTCATTGTAGGACCTTCTTGAGTGGTAAGTTGATTATGACTACCACCTTGTGGGCTTGGAAGTATAGCCCGAGTCATGTGGAAGCGAATATTAGGTCAAGGGTATGCCTTTCGATCTAGGGGTATCTAAGTTCTACATATCTTAGGACCTTGCTGGTTGGGAACTAGTTTTGTCCCTCTTTTCTATCCAGTATTGTTCCTACCACCTCGTCTGTGGCAACCAAGTACATGTAGAGTACATCGTCTGTTCGGGGTGTGCTTAAGATTGGTTGCTTCCCCAAGAATTTCTTCAGTTCCTCAAATGTTTGCTAGCATGGTTGGCCAATTTGAAATCCTTGGCATTCATCCTGACCTTGTAGAAGGGCATGCATCTTTTGTTGGAGAAAAATAAAAATCTCCCCTAAGCATTGATTATGATGTTTTGCTATTGGACCTCATTTCAAGTTCGAGGCAACTCCATCTTCATGATTACCTTGATTTTGTCTAGGTTTGCCTCAATTCCCCTCTACAAAATCATAAAACCAAAAAATTTTCCTCCCCTTAACGTCGAATGTGCATTTTTCGAGGTTGAGTTTGAAGCGGTAATTTTGTAGCACCTTACAATCCTTCTTGATATCTTCCACGTGTGATGCTTCATCTTTGCACTTGGTGATCATATCATCTACGTAAACTTCCACCAGTTTGCCTATCTCATTTTTGAACATCTCGTTAACCAGCCTTTGATAGGTTACCCCATCATTTTTCAACCTAAAAGGCATAACTGTGTAGTAGTATATGCCTTTATGTTATGAAGGATATTTTTTCTTCATCAGTAGGATGCATGGATATTTGGTTGTACCCGCATTTGGCATCTAATCATGAATAGATTACGTAGCCCACTATTGCGTTTACAAATTGATCAATTCTTTGTAGTGGGTAGCTCTCTTTAGGAGTTGCCTTGTTTAAGTCGGTGAATTCTACGCACATTCTGTAGGCTCTACTCGATTTCTTCACCAATACCACATTGGATAGCTGACTTGCATACTAGACTTCTCTGATGTGCCCTGCCTTTAAGAGTTTTGTCACTTCCTCCTCAATGGCTCGCTGTCTTTCTAGTGTATGCTTCCTTTTCTTTTGGATGATCGAACCAGCGATCAGGTTTAGGTTGAGTTTATTTTGCATTACTTCAGGCTTGACGCCTATAAGGTCTTTGGAGGACCATGCCAACACATTCTATTTGTCTGTGAGTGCACATATTATTTTTACCTTTGTATTATTGCAAATGTTTTTACCAATCCGAAGTGAGTGCTCGGGTCCGACCTTGAGCTCTTCCAATTCTTCCACTACCTCGATCTTATTTGCATGGTCTGACTCGTAATCCTCTTCCACGAGGAGTGATTCTCTGTGCAGCAAAGCCAAGTATGCTTCCTATGCTACTTGCAAGTTGCCTAATACTACAAGAGATGAGTATCCAAGTTTCTGTTTGAAAAGGTCTGCCCATAATGATATTAAATCCGACCGAGATATCGACTATTGTGAATATTCTCTCTTCATGATATTTTTGTTTGAGGCTACCCATTTTTACCTCTTGTGTGAGGTCGCCCAAAGTTTTTATGGGTTGCTTGTTTAACCCGATGAGTGGCGAGCAGCCTGCCTGAATTCTGAAGTGGTGTACTCCCAACTTTTTTACGATGCTCTTGGTGATGATGTTCACCGAGCTACCACTATCTAACAAAATCCTTCTTACCGTAAAGTTCTCCACCATTGCTTCAACAACAATAGGATCTACATGTTGTTTTTCAATTATCAAGCTTATTCTTAATGGTTTTAGGATTTCCAGCTCGTCGTTAACATTAGATTTCATAGAGGATGAGCTTCTAGCTTTCTTTTGGGGAGACTCAAACTCTGGCCTACCTGCGATCACTATTATGACTCCTTTCATATCGCCTTATTTTTTGTTCAAGTCATCCTCTTTTTCATCTTTGCTCCCATCTTTTCTTTCATGTTTTCTGGTGATTCCTTTCATGAATTGGTTGAACTTTCCTTCTTTGATCAAATCATGTACAACATCTACTAAAGTCGTGCAATCATCCGTGTGATACCCTTGGCTCTATGGTATTCGCAGTACTTGTTCAAATCCCTCCCTAGGGATACTCCCTTAAGGATCTTGGGGAAGCGAATGTTCTTCTTTTCCAGAGTCTTTTTGATAGCCACTAGTATCTAGCTTAAAGATGCATTCAATGTAGATCGGTTTTCTTCTCGATCATGGTATCCGCCCTTGCTTGATCCACCTCAACCTCTCCTTCTTCTATCATCGATTCTAGATCTATCATCTCTTTTTGCTTCTTATCCCCAATTCTCTCTCCTCATGTTGAAATTCATTTCATCTATCGGGATAAAATCTTTGTCCATTCTAACAATTTGTTGTAACTTTTTAAGGTGTCTCTTTTAGATTGCATTCCTCAGATCTCTACTTCTTGTTCCCTTCAACATTACTTCTTTGTAGTACTGAAATCCAGGTATCGAACCTCCAGGCACGCTTCATTGAAGCTGTTATAATATCTATGAAGACTCTCCTCTACGCCTTGAATAACTTAATGTAGACTCCTTGTTACCAATCTAGCTGGGGCGGAGCCTGGGACATGTTTGCAAAATGCATCATTGAGTTTATCCCAACTCCCTATGAAATTGGGAGGGAGTAAAGTAAACCACCTTGCTGCTGGGCCACCTAGTGTGGCTGAGAAATACATGCAGATGTATACCTCAGTGCCCCCACCATTTCCGTTTGATTTTTAAAATCAGCAACATGGTAGTTTGGGTATTCTTTTCCTGTATACTTGTCAAAAGAAGGTATGCAAACGAGCCATGGAAAAGCTTGTTCGAGAATGTTTTTCTTGAAAGGAGAGAAATTAGTTATAGATGTCACCTCTTGGTAGATATTGCTAGCTTTGTGAAAACCCTTTTGGCTTTCTTTTCGAATCTAGGATAATCTTCTTCCTCACTTTTGAGCTCGAAAGCTTGATTAAGCTTTTTTATCCTTGGGATCAGTTCAGGTGACATACCTGTTCCTAATCATTGGATGGTAACCAATGTCAGGTCGATATATCCATGCGGTATTTTATCATTCTTCATGGTGGTCACCAGCCCTTGAACTAGGGATGATTTTTTTTATTGGCTGATTGATCCCTGTACCAAGTTGAGTTGTGAGGTGATTATGTTAGAGACTATTGTAATTGTTAAGGAGGCGATTAATGGATTTTAAGGGGAAGAATCTGTGTGAGGGTCGGTATAGAAGTGTTGTTGTAGAGATGGGGCAGTATGTGTCCTTGAGACGCTCTTTCAAAATCTTCCATTAAATTGTAAGTCAGAATAGTTTCTTGTTTGGATGTTATCAGCCTGGCTTTGCTTAGATCACCATAGATAACGCCTGAAGAATAATATGAGTCTAATATCAACTTTCGGTATACTTCCATCTCCTCTGGAATAATCTTATATTTCTATTGCAGTTGAAGGAACGAGTTGTCTCCTTCTGTGGGTCTGCTATTATTTGGGCCGCTAGTCGTCACAATTGGTGTTGTAATTACGGAGGTTGCTATCATGGTTGGAGGACCATTGCTGGTCCTACTATTGGCCATGATGTTTTTTAAGTCTGAAATTTTTTGAATGTCAGAACATCCTTTTGTGTGAATCGAAATTCTTGACTGAGCAAGTAAATTCAGTCCACGCTCACCGTACCAATGAAGAATTAGTCAGGAACCTGGTTCCATCTGCTAACTCTCTAATTGAAGTTGACTCCTAAAACCTCTTTTAACATCAACTGAGAGGGTTCCTTCAAGATAGAAATAGTTGCTATGGGGGCTAGCTATGAGATCGGTGTAGCCTCTCCGATGCCTAAGTTAGATCAGATTTAAGAGAGAAGGCAAGGAGTTTGAGTGTTTAGAATACATACCTTTGTGTGTCCTTTTATAGACTTTGAGTGTCCCCAAATGTGATTCAAAAAGTGAATCACCCAGAGTTCTAGTCTAGATGGATCTCTGTCCTCTTGATAGGATTAAGTTTGTTATTGGCAAGAGTCCTAGCTGTAAGCACCTCTTTGAAGGTTAAAGTCTTAGTTGGACTTCCATTCCTGAGGCTTCAGGGCTGGTGTAGGCGGATAAGCTGACTCAACTTGGTGGCTGCTTGGGCCGCTCCTCTTTAGTGATACGCGAAGACTTAGTCTCTTCAATCTTTAAGATGGATGTAGTCCGCCTGGAAGGTCTCCAACTTCCAATCACGCACTAGCAATATTTGACTCTGTGTCACTTAGTATCTAATTTAATCTAAGTAATTTGTTAGCTCCTAAACTCTAAGTACCGTTAAGTACAATTATCTTGGGTTCAACAATCTCCCCTATTTTAAAACAAATAAAAAACTAGGTAGAAGAAGACATTAATTAAATAAATAGTTTATGGATATAGTAATTCGATAAGTGAGGTAAGACTCCTGTACGTCGAGTGAATTCCTTAATCATAATAGAATCCCTCATGCTGAGTGGATTTCCTTCAGCCAGCATCAGCTCCCCCATACTTAGAGAACTTTTCATCATCTTGGGACTTTTTCTTACTCAGCTTCACCTTTCAAGTTGATCTTAGTTGATTCATGCAACAATATTATATATGCAAGAATAACATAGATATAATAATAAGTTAAGAATATCGTAACTTGGATAGAAAACTTGTAATATTTTCATTAGATAATTGAATAAGTACACATGTAGTGTCCTAAACTATGTTTTTACATTAAGACCTATTACAAAAGAAATTATTCTATAGATTATCTACATAGCTTAGGATCACGCCCTCTAAGGTTGCGAGAAGATGAGCCTCCACCTGTAGGTGAGTTTCTTAGATGTTGTTGCTCTAGTTGGACTTGAAGTTACGACCTTGGTTGGATGTTTGATCTTTGGTGCTATGTAGCTTTATAAACATCTTCAACTAATTTCTCCCCCTTTTGCTATCTACTCTGTCACAAGCTGATTGAGACAAGAATTAAAGGCATCAATTTCAAGTTTAAAATTCTCCTACTTTCCTATGATAGTTGGCGAAATCTCATTCTCAAGCTGCTCATTTCCTTGCACAAATAGAACCTCTTGGTCTTTAAGTTCTTGTAATAGCTAATGATGAGACCTTGTGAAATGAGCAATCTGATCGAATCGTTGGTAAGAAAATTATTTAAAGCATTTCAGAAGACCACTGAAATCATCTATTGTTGATGCGATCTTCAACTTAGCTTACATCTCAACAATCCTCGGATACATTAGATTAACAATTTTAGCTATACATTGATAAGTGTATAGTTACACTTATTATCAATATAATTTTACACACTAAACACTATAGTTTAAGTCATTTTTGTACTTCATATAAAAGATTTCATGTGGTATGTAGTTGTTTTTGGTGCAATTGAAGATACTAGGTAAATCTTGGGAGTAAAATTATCTAAAGTGGAATTCTATGTAAAAAGAGCAAACAAGGTGCAAAAAGATGCTTCGAACTTAAAGATTTGACTTAGGATCGAAGATGTCGAAGATCGGTGAAGTTACAAGAAGAATTCTGAAGAAAAACACAATTCACGGTCATGACAATAATTCACGGTCACGACTTGATACACTTCAAAAATAGAAAATTATCAAAAAAAAATTCACAATCATGACTTGTATATCGCGATCGCGACTTGGACAGTTTTTTTGGTCAAATCTTCTTAACTACCAACCATAAGATAAGAATGATCAACCGTCATCAACTACCAATGAAAAGACACTTATTAGAAGTTTGAAGCTTGAAGGTGCGTATCCATTGTGGATAAGATTGAAGCTTCTCAACCAATCACAATGAAGTGATGTAATCTTTCACCAATGGACACAACTCTTCATTTGGATAGACGCAACCCTTCAAACTCTATAAATAGGGTTCCAAACCTTACAATTTCATGTAGCATTAGAGTGCAATTATAGGGTTACGTATAGTGTGTGTAGATAGAGAATAAAATATCTAGTTTTGCTACGTTCATAAGTGTTAGTGAGAAAATTTTTAAGTGATTCGAATCCTTGTTTCGATCACTATATTTCTCTATATTCTCGAGCGATTGTTATGTAAGTGTACTTGCAAATCACTTATCAATAATAGTTTTCGTTCTTCAATATTCATTTGTTCGATATTCACAAAGAATAGCATCCTAGCAGAGGTTTTGTATGGGCCGAGACCGAATTCAAAGCAGACGTAGGAATTGCATAAATTGACGACTCCCATTAAAGAGTGGATACGATTTGATCAACTTTAGCTTTCACTTGCATACCTTACAAATTTGCTTTGCTTTTTACTTATACTTTCTATTTGAAGTTTATGATATGTCTATGTGTTATAATGCGTATTTCATGTTAAGTCTTTTATATTAATCAAGTTATATGCATTGGAGTTAATTTTAAGAGTAGTTTCAGGGTTAACAATATCGTGTATAATCACTGGATCTATGATATAACGCTGTTTAGTGAGCCAACATTTTTGGAATGGTAACTTGCTAAAT
>CATIWQ010725365.1:0-12007 GCA_949673415.1 Euphorbia schlechtendalii | reverse complement strand
ATCTTTGTTGAACTTGCATGCTTTCTCTACTATCCTTATTTCGTAGGGAAAATCTATATATTTAGGTTCTCTAATCTTTCATACCTATATTTACTCATTTTTCATTCTAATCCTTCTTTCCTAACCTTTACTTTATTATATTTTATTTTCTTTATTTTATATTCCTTTTTGATTTCTAGATATAGCCCTTCCCTGTGGGATCGATATCTTTTAAAACTACATCGCAACTATATACTTGCAGTTATCATCATTTTTCTATTTGATACTATTTGATAAGAGGTACTGACAACACCTATATTTTTCGTGAACAAGTTTTTGGTACCATTGATATATAGCCGAATCTTGTGAACAAACTATTAAACTTATCAGTAGAAAAGTGGCGAACACTTGCTAATTATAGCTATGTGAGAGCGACCCGTACTAAGCATAGTATTATTATTATCCAAGTTTTTATATGTGTCATAATTAGTTTACCCTAGATTTAGAAAAGTCATTTCATGTTTTTCTCAATGGTGAATTATTGAATATTTGGTCTAGAACCGAGTTTGTTGTAGTTATCTAGTGTTTAAAACAACTTTGATTACTTTGCATGTTTTTCTCTACTATACTTGTTCTTAGGGAATGTCTATATAGTTTACATCTTTTCTAATCTATTCATGCATCTGTCTATTCATCAGTCTATCATCCAACCTTACAATTTATCTTATTTCTTTTATTCTGTAACTCTAGTTAGTCCTTAGAACCGAATTCCTACCCTATGGGATCGATATCTTTTAAAACTACATCGCAACTGTATACTTGCAGTGATCATCATTTTTCTCTTTGGTAATCGATACAGACAACACCTGTTCATATTTAGAACTTTTATTTTATCAGTAGAAAAGTGGGGAACATGGTTTTTGGCACCGTTACCGATGATAAGCCTTTCGAAACAAGTATAGTCAAAACTTTTAAACAAGTTTTTAGAACCGTTGCCAGGGATAAGCCTTTCGGAACGAGTATAGTCAAAACCCTGTGAACAGATTCCAATGACCCGACTCTCCCCTATAAGTATCGGGACTTTTTTGGATTGAAGGGGGCTCGAAATTTTTAGAGAAAAATACTATTTTCAAGAGAAAGAACAAGAAAATATTTTCTTTTAAATAATTCAGATCCAAAACACGTTTTGATTCCGAAAGTTTATGATTTTCAAATCAACTTCCATTTATTTCTTCTTCAAATATCCTTAGATATTCACGGGTCTAAAACAAATTTAGAACCCGAGTCTCATTATCATTTGGATAAATAAACACTTATTTTTCCACACTAAACCACAGTTGAAAAATGAATGAGGAACGCTCCTAGAGATGCTATTTCGTGCTTATTGTATTCTTCTCTACTGTATTTTACATGTGGACATAGGTTTTATTATTCTTCTTCTTTTATTTTTTTTATTTAATGGAGATATCAAGTAGTATTTCCCCCATGAAGGGAATACAAATTATTCCCGGATAACAAGTCTCACACCTTGCCATGTGGTCATTTTCACTAAATAAAAAATGATACACATACTTGTAAATAAATTGAATCATTTTATTTCTAAATAATAATTTTTAATCATCGTTTGTTTAAATTAGGCCACACGGGCCTCGTCAAAATCAAATCGAACATACGTGCAAATATTGTGCCATATCTTGTGGATGCAGGTTAGATGTATGCCTAGGGTTTAACTTTCCTTCGAGTATTGCATTTTAATTATTTTTACAGAAAAATTAATAGATTAGGTGGGTGGTTGCATCCCCCGAGGCTATGTAATCTTTAATCTTTACCTTTCCGCATTTATTTATTGCTTTATGTATGAATTTACTGCTTATAGCATACACGTCAAATCATACATTCTAAACTTGAAAATGACGTAAGTGTGAATTTGCACAATTAAGAAATATGATTTTTTATAGATGTACTATAATGTAATCCAATAAGAAATAAGCAACTTATCCCGAACTTGAATCTATATATCTTAGTGGGCTGTGCCCCGGACTTTAAGCCTCAGAGGACTCTAATTCCTTAAAAGAGCTAATCCAGGTGGCGACTCTACACTAAGAGATAGCAAATTCGGGTTTGACCGATCTAAAATTTTTTTAGCTTTCTCTTTCAACCTTTTCCGGGTCCATGACCTGGTACTTTTTAAAAACACCCCGGTGCACCACGCCTATCATTCCGCACGCTCTCGGCCCATCACTTTGTGTCATCCACTCACACTTGGTTAGAAGGGCCATTTGCTCATCAGAGTCGTAAGCTGGTGGATTCATGAGATGAATTAACTTTCAGGACAATGGCTTCGCCCTCTTTTTCCTTGCCTCGACTCCTTTTGGAGTCATTAGAATACTTCCTCAAAGACATCTCATGAGTCAGCAAGGTGCCTATCAGCTCATCGTAGCTGAGGTCTTCAGATCTTAAGCTCACTCAATAGCGCTCTTCTTGGAGTCCCACTCTATGGTAAGAGTGCGCAAAATCTTCTTGATGGGCTCCTCTTCAATGCACTCTTTTCCCAATCTCTTCAATTCATTAACAATGTTAATGAACCTAGTATTCATATTCTGAATACCCTCACCGTGCTCATTGAGAATATCTCATGCTCCCTTAGCATGAGGTTGATCTTTGACTCTTTGACTTTATCTGTCCCTTCATAGGTAATCTCCAACTTTTTCCAGATCACTTGTGATGTCTCGCATCCTGAGACCCTATTAAACTTAGTAAGATCAAGCGCACAATGTAAGTAGTTAATCCCAATGGCGTTCTCTTTGAGAAGCCTCAGGTCAGCATCTTCGTAGTCTTCTAGATCTACTGGGATATGAATTTTGTTCCTTATAACCATGGGAACTCTAGGGCCAAGCTTGATCGCGAGCCAAGCCAGCATGCTTTGAGACTGAATAAAATTTTTCTTGTAGTTTTTCCAGAATGTGTAATGATTACCATCAAAGAGGAGGTGGTGTGGTCACTGACATTCCCTCTTTGAGGAGGATTGCCTGACCGAAGCCAAAGCTGAAGTTGTTGTAGGCCATTTATGGATCGAAGCTCAACGACAGATAGTCGATAAGTTGAGCACTCGCTATGATACTACTTATTGGTCATTATACGGTTTATAAATGATAGTAGAGGGGGGTGAATGTGATTCTCGGTTACTTTTAATATTTATAAACAAATTTAAACCAAGTGAAGTTTTAAATGCATGCTAAGTTATGCGATGCTGAGGGCTTTAAAACTTACAAACTGTTTAGCTGTGCTAGACAGTTTATCTTCAATTCCTTACTGAGTTCCTACTCAGTACGAATTGGTCTTTCAAGCGAAAACTATTTAGAATAGAAAGAATGCTGGATGATAAAGACTGGATAGCAAAAGTAAGAACGTCAACACCTAGTTTTATCCTGGTTCGGCCTGGAACCTACCTCCAGTCCCTGGATACCCTCTCCGAGCTTAAATCCACTAGCTGATCTTTCCTTACTTAGGTGGGCCAGTCTTTTCAATGGCTAGACACAATTTTACAAAAAGTACCTTTCTTTCTAACTACCACTCTACACAGTTTGGGTACCCTTCCCAAATTGTCACTTAAAGATGAATAAGAATTCTGAACTGGATTCAACTTATAAACTATTGAATCCTTACAATGTTAATCTATTGAGTGATTCTCTCTATTACAAATAGATGTGAAAATTGATTATTTGCTGATTGCTTGAAATGGAATTTCTTGGAAGCTTGAAGGATTTTTGCAGTGACTTAGCTCTTAAGAAATTCAAGGTGATTTGAACATCTGCTATTGTCTTCTATTTATACTTAAAGCTTTGTGAAGTAGCCATTGCAAACTTTTCGGGCTTGCTATTCTTCAATTTCTCTTCTCTTCATATCTTTCGAATCTTCCTATTGGAGATAGATTTTGAGACGTTTAGAGATGAATGTTGAGGGGTAATATAATTCCATTGATAATATCTCATTTATCTTCAAGCAATTCAGTTTGAGAGAGGCAAGTGAGAATGCAACGTTGAATCTTTAAGTTGGTTGACATTGCTGAAGCTAGCATAGTCACGCGGAGACATTGAGAAATGGCTCTTGAAAGAGAATTCCATTTGCCTTGGACTTTTGTGAGGGATTCTTGACATTCTGTACTGACACCTTTTGTCTTGTGAGGATCACATGAAATCTTCTTTAATTTCAGCACATTTTAACCTGAAGAGCATCTAAAGAATATTCCATCTCTCATAGAATACGTTAAACGCATATGTATCATTCAATTCTCAATGCGTCAAATGAAAGCTGTTTTTAATTAATAAAAGCCGCACTCAACACATGCTGAGTAGATATTTACTCAAACTATGTAATACTCAGCACAGCTTAGCTTTTCCTACTCTAAGTCATAACTTAATTAATGACTCAGCAGAATTGAGTTTTTTTTTCCATAAACAAATTCAGGTTAGCTTCATTAACTAAGAGTCTACTTAGAACTCAATTAAATTCACTAGCCTATTCAGTTTGCTATCTCCAAAACATTTAAGTATTGTGAAGTACTATTAACTTGGGTTCTACATGGATCAAGGTAAGCATACTCCAAATGAGAGGGTAATGGTTTAAGCTTAAGAGTGGGTGGCTCCTCAAATGAAGTTTTGGGAGATAAATTTGGTGTGTGGTTCAAAGGTTCAACAAACTATTTTCGCTAGAAGGTTGGTGGACAGTCTACTTCTTCTGCAATCTATTAAGTGGAGACCTCATTAAGGTTGTCTAGCTTGTTTCTGTCAAATTCCTGTAAAATAAGACAGTCCATTTACAAATCATATGCAAAATAACATTGATAATCCAAAGAAGTAGGTTGCTTTATAGCTTCATTCATTTTAAAAACTACTTCTTCATCATGGATTTTCAAGATAAGCTTATCATCATTTACATCAATCAATGCATGGACAATAGCAAGAAAAGGTCTTCCTAAAATTATAGGCACATGCAAATCTTCTTCCATATCCATCACAACAAAGTCAATAGGAAATATAAATTTCCCAACTTTTACTAAAACATCTTCAACAACCCCTCTAAGATACCTTACATTTCTATCGGCTAGTTGTATAGACACTTTAGTAGGTTGCAGTTCTTCTAATCCTAATTGCTTGTAAATTTAGTAAGGCATTAAATTTATACTAGCTCCCAAATCACAAAGTGCATTATCAATAATAAGATTTCCAATAGAAACGGGAATAGAAAAACTCCCTGGATCTTTAAGCTTTGTTGGCAAAGGTTGCTTGCTTTATAAAATGGAAGAAAAGTCTCGGTTGATCGGCACCAAAGCTACATTCTCCAACTTCTTGTTGTTTGCTAGTAGGTCCTTCAGAAATTTCACATACATTGGCATTTGTGCAAGTGCTTCTGTAAAAGGAATATTAATGTGAAGCTTTTTAAATACTTCCAAAAATTTATCAAGTTGTTTAGCCATTTCATGATATTTAGCTCTTTGAGGATAATGAATCCTCGATTGATAGGTTAGAATTGGTGGCTTTTCTACAGTAGGCTCATTCTGGATAGCTTCTGAAGATTGCTACAATTTTAATTGTGAAACTTTCATAGGTTGAGGTTGCTGTTCTGGTTCAGTCTATACTCTAGAAGGTTGTTGGACATCTTTATCAACAGTCTTTACTATATTTTAATTAGCAATCATTTTACTAGAACTTTCAACAACCTTACCAGTCCTGAGTGTTATAGCTTTGCATTCCTCCCTTGGGTTAGGCTCAGTATTACTTAGAATTACTCCTTAACCCTTAGGTGTTTCAATGGTGGTAAGTTGTTGGAAATGAGTCTCAAGATTCTTCATGGGTGTTTGAGTTTGTTTGGTGAATTACAACATCATCTCCTTCATTTCTTCAATGTTAGATTTCTTAGATTGCTAAGATGTTCCTCCTTGTTGCATACTCTACTGAGGTTGCTGGAAAGGAGCTTGTTTGCCAAGTTGCCAACTCCATGAGAAATTCAGGTGATTGCGCCTACATGGATTATAAGTGTTAGAGAAAGGATTATTATGCTAATTATTTCCACCAAATTCACAATGCTCCTATTCAAGTGGATTATTGCAATCTATACTCCTATGGTTTCCACCACAAAAATCACAAGTTTGTACATTAGAGATTGCTGAAATGTTTTGTTTAGCAAGTTACCTCAGAATTAAATCCACTTTATTTGAAAGTTTAGAAACATCATCAAATTCAACAGGTTTACTACGTTCTTCACTTACTGAATGCCATTTATAACTAGTATTATCTAATAGTTCAACTAGCTCATAAAGTTCCTCAGGAGCAAGCTCCTCAAGGTATCCATTAGCTATGGATTCGATTTGGATTTTATACGGATTAGTTAAACTATTGTAAAAATTTTGGATTTGCATCCTTATTGGTATCCCGTGATTTGGAACTTTTCTCAAAAGTTCATTGTACCTTTCCCACACTTCAGAAAGTGATTCATTGGGTTGTTGAGAAAAATTAGTGACCTCATTTCTCAACTTTGTAGCTTGCCTTGGCGAAAAATATTTAGTCAAGAAAGCTTGCGCCATATCACTCCAAGAGGTGATAAATCCGAGCTGAAGATTTTTCAGCCAACTTTTAGCTTCATCACATAAAGAAAAAGGAAAATGTTTTAAACGTATGGCATGATCAAAGGTTCCACATTTAGAGCAAAAAGTATTGCACATTATCAGAAATTCTTGAATAAGAGTGTTAGGATCTTCTCCAAAAAACCCTCTGAACTGGATAGTTGCTTGAAGCATTTGTATCATTGACACTTTAATTTCAAAGAGGTGTTCCCCTTCATTAGGTATCACTATTCAAGATGAGTGTCCCTCGGTTGATTGTTTTGAGTACTCTTTGAGTCTTTGTCTCGGGGGAGGCAAGTTTATCTCGCCCTCTCCTTCAAGATCAATTTTTAGTGTATCTCTTCTGTCCATTTTTGACTTCTTACGTCTTCTTCTTGCTACACCACTAAGCTTGCGGTACGTTTTCTCAATTTTAAGATTAAAAGAAATTAGTGACAAACTAGCCCTACGCATACACCAAAAGATTGCTGGAATAGAAAAGATCTACATAAACTTCAACAAATAGATTAAACCCCACCAAATTACACACAAAAATTAAAAACTTTACCCGTTGCTCCTCAACAACGACGCCAAAAAATTGTTGTTTCCCAAAGTGAACCTAGCAAGTGCACTAGATCGTGTTAGTAGTACAAGGCAAGACCAAGCGTCATTGCCACGAGGGGGGTGAATGCATTTCTTGGTTACTTTTTGGATTTACTAAAATATTAAAACCAAGTTAAGTTTTTAGATACGTGCTGAGTGATGATGTGTTGAGCGGGTGTAAAAACTTATAAATTGCTAAGCTTCATTGAACTGTTTATCTTCAATCACTTGCTGAGTACTCTACTCAGCTCTAATTGGTTTTTCAGGCAAAATGATAGGTTCAGAAAGAATGATGAATGAGTTTGAACGTGATAAAAGCTATCAGCACTTGGTTTTATCCTTGTTTGGTCCCGAGCCTAGCTCCAGTCCCCGGATTCCTTCTTTAAGCTTAAATCCACTAGTGTTCATTCCTTACTTAGGTGGAGTAGCCTTTATAGATGGTAGACACATTTTACAAAAAGTACCTTTCTTTTTAACTATCACTCAACTCAGTTTGAGTAGCCTTCCCAAACTGACACTCAAAATTGAATAAAAGCTTTACGAACAGAATTAAACTTATAAACTGTTGAATCCTTACAATGTTAAATCTAAGAGTGATTCTCTCTATTACAAGTAGATTGACAATGGTTGTTTGCTGATTTGCTTAATTTTGGAATTTCTTGGAGTTGGGAGTATTTGTGCAAAGTTTCAACTCTTAAAGAAATTCGAAGTGATTCACCAAGTTTGAACATCTGCTTTAGTCTTCTATTTATACTTGAAGCTTTACGAAGCAGACATTGCAAACTTTTCATCCTTGCAGTTCTTCAATTTCTCTTTACTTCATATCTTTCAAATCTTCCCATTGTAGATAGATTCTAGGACGTTTAGAGATAGAAATTTCAAACATTGAGGTATGAAAAAATTTTGTTAAAAAATCTCATTTATCTTCAAGAAAAACAATCAGGTAGTGAGGCATGCAAAATGCAACATGGAATCTTGAGATTGGTTGACATTACTGATGCTTGCAGAGTCGAGCGAAGACACTAAGAAAAGGTTCATGTTAGAGAATTCCTTTTAACTTGGACTTTAGTGAGGAATCTCTAACATTCAGTACTGACACCTTTTGTCTTGTGAGGACCACTAGAAATCTTCTTTAGTTTCAGCGCTTTTTAACCAAAAAAGCATATAAGGAATATTACATATCTCACAGAACATGTTAGCAGCACAAGTGTCATTTAATTCTGTAAGTGTCAAACATTGTAGCTTTTAATTAATAAAATCTAACTCAACACAGGTGAGTTGATATCTTTCTAAACAATGTAGTACTCAACACAGACTCAGCTTTTCCTACTCTAAGTCGTAACGTAATTAATTACTCAGCAAACTGAGTTGTTTTTCCTTAAAAATACTCAAGTTAGCTTCATTAATTAAGAGTATACTTAGTATTAAATTAATTTCACTATCCTAGTCAGTTTTCTATTTACAAAATGTTTAAGTACTGTGAAGTACTATTAACTTGGGTTTTACAGTCTCCCACATTTTGGCAAATAGCAAACTAGGTAGTAGAAGAAGTTAATTGAATAAAATAGTATGAAGATATCAAGAATACTTGGAAAGTGATGTAAGACTCCCTTATTCTAAGTGACTTCCCTTAGTCAACTTGAACTTCCCCATACTGAGTGAGTGTTCTTCAAGCAGCTCAACTCCCCCATACTTAGAGGATGTTTCTTCATTTTGTAACTTTGTCTTACTTCATCTTTTCTTTAAGTTTGGTCTCTTTGTATGAGTTCCTGCATCATATTTTTAACACACAGTAGAAACATACATACAACATAATAAATTAAAGTTAAGAAGATCTTAACTTATGAAAAAAACTTGTAATTTTATTAATCAAAATACTTAGTCAGTACATAATTTATATCCTAAACTAAGATTACAATCCAAGAGCTATTAAGAGTCTATAATATACTCATACTAGGTACAATGCTTATTTTCTATGCTTGGAAGAGGAAGAGGAGGGTCCAGTCTTGTCTTGATTTGGCTTTTGAGGTTTCTGCTAAGATTATTGATGATGCGGAGTAGGAGGAGGATACTGAGGTCGCCTAGGAAGAGATCCCTTATTAAGGTTTACCGCTTTGAGAGCATCTTCAGCTACCTTCTCCCCCTTTGATATATGACCCTTCACAATTTGTTCTAGGCAGAGATTAAAGGCATGAAGGGTAGCTTGGAAGCCCTCTTGCTAGCCAATTATATAGAAATATCCTACTCCAACTACTGCTTACCATTTGAGGTTAAAAACTCTTGATCATTAAGCTCACTTAGAAGGAGATGGTGACATATGGAGAAGTGCGCTATTTGATTGAATCCTTGACATGAAAACTGTTGAAAGCATTGAAGTAGTGCTCTGAAATCTCCTACAAATAGTGCAATCTTCAGTTGTACTTCCATGTCAAGAATCTTGGGTCCAATGGATGATATACACCAAGCCGTGTAATCAATGTCCTTAGCATCCAATTCACCAGCCCTAACCAGAGTCCCAACATTCTTCTGCAGATCTTCCACCTTGGTCTTGATGACATTCAACTTGGTGTGAATAATCATACCAGTCTCAGGGCAAAGAGATTCTATAAGTGGAAGACTTAGAGTTAGCATCTTAGGAAAGATCTACCCAGTGGCAATATTAAGGAATTTTTGAGAAGAGGAGATCTTAGCATATATGTTCTCTTTGACTTCTCCATTGATATAATCTATCTTGGAATGGAGAGAGTCGAGATTTATCACAGGCTTCTTGTTCATCTTTGAAGATATGTCCATCAACAACTTCACCATCTGATCTTTGTTCGCTACTTTTCTATTGATAAGTTTAATAGTTTGTTCACAAGATTCGGTTATATATCAATGGTGCCAAAAAGTTGTTCATGGAAAATATAGGTGTTGTTAGTACCTCTTATCAAATAGAAAAATGATGATAACTGCAAGTATACAGTTACGATGTAGTTTTAAAAGATATCGATCCCACAGGGAAGGGCAAGTTCTAGAAATCGAAAAGGAAGATAAAATAAAGAAAATAAAATATAATAAAGTAAAGGTTAGGAAAGAAGGATTAGAATGAAAAATGAGTAAATATAGGTATTTTCATTAAAGAACCTAAATATATAGATTTTCCCTACAAAATAAGGGTAGCAGAGAAAGCATGCAAGTTCAACAAAGATGTTACGATTCACTAAACTAATCTACAGACTCGGTTCTAAATACCCAGATGTTCAATTATTCACCGCAGAGCAACACATGAAATAACTTTTCTAAATCTAGCGTAAACGAATTAAGACAATTATATAAACCTGGACAATGTCAATACTATGCTTAGTACGGGTCGTTCTCTCATAACCACATTTAGCAAGTTACCATTCCAAAAATTTTGGCTCACTAAACAGCATTATATCATAGATCCAGTGATTACAGGCGATATTGTTAACCTTGAAATTACTCTTAAAATTAACTCTAACGCATATAACTTGATTAGCATAAAAGACTTCACACGAAATATGCATTATGACACATAGACATATCATAAACTTCAAAATAGAAAGTATAAGTAGAAAGAAAGCAAAGTTGTAAGGTATGCATGTGAAAGCTAAAGTTGATCAAATCGTATCCACTATTTAATGGGAGTCGTCAATTCCCACAATTCCTGCGTCTGCTTTGAATTCGATCTTGGCCCGTACAGAACCTTCTCTAGGATGCTATTCTTTTCGAATATCGAACAAATGAATATTGAAGAACGAAAAATTTTATTGATAAATGATTTGCAATTACACTTATACAACAATCGCTCGAGAATATGGAGAAATCTAGTGATCGAAACAAGGATTCAAATCACTTAAACATTTTCTTGCTAACACTTATGAACGTAGCGAGCTCTCTATCTATAGACACTATATAACCCTATATTTGCACTCTAATGCTCTCCTCTCTGGTTGCAATCTATGCTGCACACCATGCATGAAATTGGTGAGGATTAGAACCCTATTTATAGAGTTCGAAGGGTTGCGTCTATCCATACGAAGGGTTGTGTCCATTGGTGAATGATTGCATTTCTTCATTGTGATTGGTTGAGAAGCTTTGATATAATCCATAATGGATAGGTACGTTTTCATGATTGGTTGACTTCTGATACGTGTCTTTTCGTTGGTAGTTGATGGTGGTTGATCATGCTTATCTGGCGATTGGTAGTTAAGAAGATAAAACAAGAAAACCATCAAATTCGTGATCGCAATAGATATGTCACGACCGTGAATCTTTGATTGGAAGACTTCTGTTTTGAAGAAGAACAAGTCACGACCGCGAATGATTTTCACGAACGTGAATTGCATTTTTCTTCAGAATTCTCCTTGCAACTTCACCGATCTTTGACAGCTTCTATCCTAAGCCAAATCTTTAAGTTCCATGCATCTTTTCGCACCTTTTTCACTCTTTTTTCATAGAATTCCACTTTTGATCATTTTACTTCCAAGATTTACCTAGTATCTGCATTTGCATAAAAAACAACTACATACTACGTGAAATCTTTTATATGAAGTATAAATATGACTTAATTTATAGTGTTTAATGTGTAAAATTAATATGATATTAAGTGTAATTATACACTTATCATACCCCCACACTTAACTTTTGCCTTGTCCTCAAGGTAAATTATACAGAAGCGTATAAATTGGTAAACAAGTTCGTACCTCATTTGGTGAAAGACTATTGCAGTGAGTACCACATTCCCACGTCGCAAAGAATTCAAGTAGAAGTTCAAAATTTCCCACAAATTAGTAATGTGCAATTTATATAGCTTAGTTG
>CATIWQ010725345.1:0-10000 GCA_949673415.1 Euphorbia schlechtendalii | reverse complement strand
TCACGATCGTGACACCCATTCACGGTCGCGACTTGTAATCCTTCATAAACAGAAAGTTGTTAACCATTACTCACTATTGCGACATGTGATTTGCGGTCCCAACTTGTGACGGTTATTGGTTATCTCTTCTCAACTACCAACCGCCGGATAAGACCGATCAACCGCCATCAACTACCAGACAAAAAGACACTTTTTGGAAGTCAACCAATCATGAAAAGGTTCCTTTCCATTGTGGATGAGGATAAATCTTTGCATCCAATCATATTGAAGTGATGCAACCCTTCGCCAATGGAAACGACTCCTCGTTTAGATAGACGCAACCCTTCGCACTCTATAAATAGGGTTCAAATCACACCAATTTTGTGGCAGATGGTGTGGTATATGATAGAGAGCATAATAGATGATATGTGTGATACACAATAGAAAGTGAAAATTGTATAGATTTCACTAGTT
The DNA here is from genome assembly GCA_949673415.1 of Euphorbia schlechtendalii. Taxonomy (NCBI): domain Eukaryota; kingdom Viridiplantae; phylum Streptophyta; class Magnoliopsida; order Malpighiales; family Euphorbiaceae; genus Euphorbia; species Euphorbia schlechtendalii. The sequence continues at coordinate 9,547 of CATIWQ010725345.1, read as the reverse complement.
CAAAGTTATAGTAAGAAAAATGTATAAGTGATTTGATTCTTATTTCGATCACTAGATTTCTCCACTTATTCTAGCGTTTGTTGTATGAGTGTAATTGCAAAGCACTTATCAATAAAATTTTTCATTCTTCAACATTCATTTTTTCGATATTCACAAAGAATAGCATCCTAGTAGAGGTTCTGTACGAGTTGAGACCGAATTCAAAGTAGATACAGGAATTGAAGGAATTGATGACTCCCATTAAAGAGTGAATACGATTTGATCAACTTTAGTATTCACTTGCATAACTTATAACTTTACTTTGTTTTCTGCTTATGCTTTCTATTTTGAAATTTATGATATGTCTATGTATCATAGCGAGTATTTTGTTCTGCATCATTAATATTAATTAAGTTATATGCTTTTGAGTTAACTTTAAGAGTGATTTCGGGGTTAACAAGATTGTGTATAATCACTAGATCTGTGATTATAACGCTGTTTAGTGAGCCAACATATTTGGAGTGGTAACTTGCTAAATATGGCTATGTGAGAGCGACCCATACTAAGTATAGTATTATTGTTATCCAAGTTCTTATAAGTGTTATAATTCATTTACCCTAGATCTAGAAAAGTCATTTCATGTGTTGCTCTATGGTGAATTATTGAATATTTGGGCATCTAGAACCGTGTTTGTTGAAGTTATCTAGTGTATGAAATCTTCTTGATGATTTTGCATGTTTTTCTCTATTATACTTGTTCTTAGGGAATATCTATATAATTTACATCTTCTCTAATCTATTCATGCATCTGCCTATTCATCAATCTATCATCTAAACCATCCAAACCCTCTAATAGCAAATTATATTCCGTAACTCTAGTTGGTGTTTAGAACCGAATTCCTTCGCTGTGGGATCAATATCTTTTAAAACTACATCGTAACTGTATACTTACAGTGGCCATCATTTTTCTATTTGATAAGCAGTATTGACAACACCTGTTCATATTTTGAACTTTTATCTTATCAGTAGAAAATTGGGGAACAAGGTTTTTGGCATCGTTACCGAATTTAAGCCTATCAGAACGAGTATAGTCCAATTATTGCGATCATACATACATAGACAAGGTTTTAGCTAGATTTAAACTTGAGCAATCAAGAAAGAGTTATCTCCCAATGTCTCATGGGATTAACCTTTCTAAATTTGAGTGTCCGAGAACGCATGAGGAGAGTCTACGCATGAATCGAATACCCTATGTCTCAGTGATAGGCTCCATCATATATGCTATGGTATGCACTTGGCCTGACATCTCACATGTGTTGAGCTTCACGAACAGATTCTAATCTGACTTAGGTGAGAAGTACTAGATGGTCGTTATAACTATCCTCAAGTACTTATGTAGGACTAAGGATATGTTTTTAGTATATGGAGAAGGTGATCTCACTTTGAAGGGATATACAGACGTAAGTTTTTAGTTTGACAAGGATGATTATAAGTCCCAGTGTAGTTATGTGTTTATGTTAAATGGAGGGGCAGTTGTTTGGGAAAGTTTCAAACAGAATACGACTGCCGATTTAACCATAGAATTTGAGTACATAGCTACTTCAGAAGTGGCTAACCAAGCTTTCTAACTTAAGGGATTTATTGGTGATCTTGGTGTGGTATCCAGCATTGTATATCTAATAGTGGTCTATTGGAATAACAATGGGGCCATTGCTCAAGCAAAGGAACCAAGCTCTCGTAAAAAAATGGACAGGTACTTAGAAAACACCATCTCATTCAAGAGATAGTAACCAAGAAAGATATAAATTTAGAATGCATCCCAACGGATCAGAATCTAGCGGATGGGCTAACTAAGCCAGTGACTCAAGTTAAACATGACCATCATGTTCACGAGTATGACATGAGGCAAATGGGCAATTGGCTCTAATGCAAGTGGGAGATTGTTAGACATGATGTATGCCCTAGAGGCAATTAGAGCAATATATCTTTATTAGCTATAATGTACAAATGGTTTTTCGAATTATTATTAATAATAATTAAGGCATCTTTGTTGCTTATTAGTGCTTTCTGTTTATTTATGTATCTCGCTGGTATCATATATGTAAATATTAAATATGTATATGCACATTGATAAGACAAAGTCCGTGATTACTTTATAGCGTAAAAGTGTGTGGACATAGTGGGAGCTATGTGGTGTGAGAATTGCACATACATGCTACTATGAATAGTCTAAATATCCCTAGTCATAAGTTCATTGAGACCAGACATCAATGGAACGGATAGACTAGCATGTGTAGGCTTACTCCTTAGATTAGATCCGAGCATTCGATCTCACGAGCTGAAGGTGGTACCTTGAGTTACCACATAGATGTATTTGGGTAATACATTGGAGACAGCTATAAGACAGATACTCGGAAATAACTATATCCATGTGTTGGTGTCATGTCTTATTGTAGTAGTAGTACAAGTATCCTCAGACCTGAGATACTGCTTACCTCGTGTAGGAGTTGCTATACTTTGGGTCATACTTATTCATACCCTGGCGATCAGGATGATACAGGTGATTACGAGTATAGTGACGATCACATGTTGGTAAGTTGAGTAGTCAAGATGGGATATACTATTCCTGATGTAGTGATATAATGGGAGATGTACTTTAGGGCCCCTTGTTGAAGTGACACACTCATAAACGTCTGATCAGAGTATAAGATTGATAGAACGGGTTTCTAGTCAATCTTGATACATAATGGCCGAGTGGTGTTCTTAATGAATAAGTCTAATTCCAGAATAGCTACGGTTATATGAGTTAACACTTAATCCGAGCTCAATGAATTGTATGGTACTTAACCTGATGGAAGGAGTGTTTTGTATTGGTTACTATTGCAGAACCGGATCAAGTCACAAGCACGTGATGTTCCAAGTGTTGGGGGATCATATACCTTTGCTAGAAAGCTCATTTGATCGTCTAGAGCTATCAAGTTCCATATTGATCTGGAACACTGAGATTAAAGGTTCCCATATGGGAAGCCAAGTTTAGGTTAACCTCTAGCGGCTGAACACTTTGGGATCCTATGAGGTCACACACTTTGAGTCTTTATCAGACTAAGTAAAGAACCTATAGATTGGGTCTATGCCGAAAATATAAGTTTTCGAATTCGTTAGAAGAATTATTAATTGGTTGGACCGAATTAATAATTGAAGAGAATAAAGAGGGAATAGGGAAAAATTAAACAGAGCAGAGTAAGGGGATTTTTCCCGTTGCGAGTGGGCCCCTAACGAAAACGGGTTATTTGAAGTGGAGCCTACGTGGTAGCCCCATGAGCTGAAAAGCTCATGGGCTGCTAGTGCGCGGGCCGCAAGCATGGGCTTGTAGCTGCAAGGCAAGCCCGCAAGGGCTTTCCTTGCGCAACCTGCGTGGGTTATCCCACGGGTCACCATGACCACGCGGCTAACCCGATTAGCACCTAGTAATTGAGGGGGAGTCTAATACTCCCCCTTTTCCCTATATATAGGCCTCCAGTTACTCTTTATTTGAAACACACACACAATTCTCTTCAGGTTAGTTTTTCTCTCTGAGTTCGACATCTCTCTCTTCGTTCATTGTGTGAGATCTTCCACGAGTTTCTCTAAACAAATGAAGAATTCTTTTGAAGGCTCTTTCTAAAGTGAGCCTTCTCGGTTTATTTTCTGGTTGGTCTTCAAGCGGTCTAGCAGCTGCTGTTTACTAACGGGTTCTTCCTCAACAAGGTTTTGGTCGGTGAAAATCTATGAGGATAAATCATAGAGGCTCTCCTATTTTGGAAGCTCGTGCTAACGAAGTTCTGCCGAATTGCTCTAAGGGAACAGCGTCACTAAAAGAGAGAAAGCACGCATCAATTAGTAATACTCTAAACATATATGCTATGTTTCTTTTATAAGCTTTATAATCCTAAAAGCATCTATGGAAAGTTTTAACCTAGATTATATCAATCATGGCATGCTTAGGAGATCCTTAGGTTAATTCTAAATTTTTGAAATTCTTCCTTACAACATTTGCATGTTCAATTATTGTCTTGATTAACCAGCACTCACATGCTCGTAAGAGGTAATTGCTCACCTAAGCAACGAGGTAGATACGAATCTGTTAATAGAACAATAGGACTTGGGTTGGATGAAATTCATTTATGAATACCTCACGACCAACTGGCTTCCAGAAGATAAGATAGAAACCACCAAAATAATAAGGAAATCCATGCGACTTTCCTTATTGAATGGAGAGCTTTATAGAAAATCACACTCTAATGTTTGAAAAATGTGTGTAACTGCTCAAGAAGGAGCTAAAATCCTACAAGAACTCCACGAAGGTAACTGTGGCTCACACCAGCCAACTGCGACTATTAGTAAGGAGAGCATGCCTGGCTGGGTTTTATTGGGAGTCTATGAACTTTGACGCAGAAACATACGTCAAATCCTGCCATTAGTGCCAAGTTCACACACAAAAATCCCATGTTCCTCATGCGGTTCAATGCCCTCTTCTAACCGCCTGGTCATTCACAACATGAGGGATAGACATAGCAGGGCCCTTGCCAAAAGCAAGTGGCCAAATGAAGTGGATCTTGGTTGCCATCAATCATTTCTCTAACTGGGTTGAGGTGGTCGCACTAAGCAGCATTACGCTGAAAAGGATTTTGGATTTCGTTAAGAAAAACATCATCGAACGCTTGTGAGCGAACGACACGGAGTGATGGGCTGAGAGTGCGCAAATGAGAGGTGCGGTCCACCGGGGTGTTTAAAAAGTACCAGGTCGGGGACCCAAGAAAGGTTTGGTAGAGAAAGCGAAAACATTTTAGATCGGTCAAACTCGAATCCGCTGTCTCTTAGTGTAGAGTTGCCACCTAGATTAGCTCTTTTCAGGAATTAGAGTCCTGTGAGGTTTAACTTCCGGGGGACGGCCTACTAAGACACGGAGATTCGGGTTCGGGATAAGTTGCTTATTTCTTATGTGATCACATTATATTACATCTATAGAAAACCGTATTTCTTAATTGTGCATATTCGCACCTATGTCGTTTTCGAGTTATTGTGCATGATTTAACGCGCGTATTGAAAATAATAAAACCATACAAAAAGTGATAAATAAATGAGGGAAAGTAAAGATTAAATATTACATAAACTTGGTGGATGCAACCGCCCGCCTAATCTATTAATTACAATTCCCAAAAAATAATTGAAACCGCATTACCCGAAGGAAAATAAATCCTAGGCATACATCTAATCTGCATCCACAATGGTTAGTACAAGATATGTCACAATATTTGCACGTATGTTTGATTTGATTTTAACGAGGCTGGTGTGGCCTAATTAAAACATCGATGATTTAAAGTTCTTATTTAGAAATAAAACAATTTATTTTATTTACAAGTATGTTGACCATTTTGATTTAGTGAAAATGATCGCATGGTAAAAGGTGAGGTTTGTTATCCAGGAATAATTTGTATTCCCTTCGTGGGGTTATTCTAACATGAATTTTCATTGATAAAGAAATTACAGATGAAGAAGGAAAATTACAACATTTACAAAGTAATAAAAATAAAATAATCCTAGGTCGACATGTAGGATAACATGAAGAACACGAGATGAAACAGCTCTAGGAACTCAGAGGCTTATCCTTTCGATGTGAATCCACTTCGACGTATCTGTATGATCCCCGGGAGCGATCCTTGGTCGATTTTAAGGCTGTGTTTGTATGGAAAAATAAATGTTTATTTATCCAAGAGATAATCAAACTCGGGCACTAAATTTATTTTCAGCTTGAGAATATTTGAGGATTTTTAGAAGAAGAAATAGGTGGAAGTTGATTTGAAAATTGTAAAGTTTCAGAATCCTTTATTCAAGAAAATTTGAAAGAAAATATTTTTGTTGTTTTTCTCGTAGTTTTTTCCTCTAAAAATCGGATTTTTCCCTAAACTTTCAAGCGCCCTCTGAAAATCGGATTTTCCCCTAAAATTTCCAGCCCCCTTCAATCCAAAAAAGTCTTGATATATATAGGGCTCGGGTCGGGCTCGCAGGAAAATTCCAGCGAGGGTTGCCGCTAGAATTTCTAGCACTCACCGGTTCGCCAGGCCCTAGTTCAGTCCGATTACTTTTTTGTTTTAATTTTATTTTTATATTTTTTAAATTTATTTATCAATTTAATAAATTTAACCAAAATCTTTATTTTTCAAAATAATTAAAGTTCTTGACATAACTCGGTGACGAGGAACATTCTCATTCGGAGATCTTCAAATAATAAAAAATTATGTGATTCGAGGATTAAAATCTCGAAAAGCCATCATCATTGAACGTGCGAGCTGGTACAAAATCCTGTGCTCACAACGCTTTGGAGTGCCTCACCGAATCATCTCTGACAATGGCACTCAGTTCAGATCCAGCAAATTCTAAGAATTCTGCAAAGAGTTAAAAATTGAAAACCTCTTCAGCTCGGTGGCCCATCCTCAAACCAACGGCCAGACCGAAATCACAAACAAAACACTTGGCCAAGGAATAAAGAAGAGGGTTATGGAAAGGAAAGGAGTCTGGCCGGATGAGCTAATCAATGTCCTATGGGCATACTGAACGACCCCCTACAACTCTACAGGGAAGACGCCTTTCTCAATGGTTTACGGGATCAAGGCGATTTTACCATTTAAATCAGTTTACCCTCCGACCAAGTGGCGTACTACACAGAGAAAGAAAATGATATCAACATGAGATATCACTTGGATGACTTACAAGAGAAGTGTTCGCAAGATTTTGGCTATACTCGTTCCGAAAGACTTATCCTCGGTAACGGCACCAAAAACTTGTTTGCTACTTTTTTACTAATAATATAAAAGTTCTTAATATGAACAGGTATTGTCAGTACCACTTATCAAATAGAAAAATGATGATACTGCAAGTATACAGTTGCAATGTAGTTTTAAAAGATATCGTTCCCACATGGAAGGAATTCGGTTCTAAGGACCAACTAGAGTTACAGAATAAAAGAATTAAGATAAATTGTAGGGTTTGGATGATAGACTGATGAATAGACAGATACATGAACAGATTAGAGAAGATGTAAACTATATAGATATTCCCTAAGAGCAAGTATAATAGAGAAAAACATGCAAAATCATAAAAAATATTTCATACACTAGATAACTTTAACAAACACGGTTCTAGATGCCCAAATATTCAATAATTCACCCAGAGCAACACATGAAATGAATTTTCTAAATCTAGGGTAAACGAATTATGACACTTATAAAAACCTGGATAACAATAATACTATGCTTAGTACGGGTCGCTCTCACATAGTCATATTTAGCAAGTTACCACTCCAAAAATGTTATCTCACTAAATAGCATTATAATCACATATTCAGTGATTATACACAATCTTGTTAACCTCGAAATCACTCATAAAGTCAACTCGAAAGCATATAACTTGATTAGTATAAATGACGCAAGATGAAATACTCGTTATGACACATAGACATATCATAAACTTCAAATTAGAAAGTATAAGTAGAAAACAAAGTAAAGTTGTAAGAGGTATGCAAGTGAAAGCTAAAGTTGATCAAACCGTATCCACTCTTTAATGGGAGTCGTCAATTCCCGCAATTCCTGCTTCTACTTTGAATTCGGTCTCGACTCATATAGAACCTTCGCTAGGATGCTATTCTTTGTGAATATCGAATAAATGAATGTAGAAGTATAGAAACTTTTATTGATAAGTGCTTTACAATTACACTCATAGAACAATGGCTTGAATTTGTAGAGAAATCTAGTGATCAAAATAAGAATCGAATCACTTATACAGTATCTCACTAACACTTTGAACGTAGCGAAATCTATATAATTTTCACTCTCTATCTATGCATACACATTACACATGCACACTATCATTCATTGCCCACGAAATTGGTTGGATTTAACCCTATTTACAGAGTGCGAAGGGTTGCGTCTACCCAAATGAAGAGTCGTGTCCATTGGCGAAGGGTTGCATCACTTCAATGTGATTGGATACAAGGTTTCATCCTCATCTTCAATGGAAAGGCACCTTTTTGTGATTGGATTGCTTCCAAAAGGTGTCTTTTCTTTTGATAGTTGATGAATGTTGATCGTCTTTATCCGACGGTTGGAATTGAGTAGAGTTGACAAAAAACCATCACATGTTGCGAGCGCGATATACATGTCCCGATCGTGAACAATAGTTGGAAACTTTCTATTTGTGAAGGATGACAAGTCGCGACCACGAATGGGTGTCATTATCGTGACATGTGATTTTCTTCTTTGCAACTTTGTCAATCTTTGACAACTTCGATCTTAAGCCAATTCCTTGCGTTCCACGCATCTTTTGGCACCTTTTTCACTCTTTTTACATAGAATTTTATCTTTGACCATTTTACACCCAAGATTCACCTAGTTTCTGCACTTGCATAAAAAACAACTACATACCACTTGAAATCTTTTATATGAAATATAAAATGACTTTAAGCCATATCATTTTATAAGTAAAAATATCATGATAATAAGTGTAATTATACACTTATCAAGAAGCGTGAAAGAGCCTGCATAGTGATGACAGCCTATAAGGCTAGCATTGCCAAGTATCATGATAGAAAAGTGAAAGAAGTCCGCCTCCAAGAAGGAGACATGGTCCTTGTGGATTTTGTTTTTTCAAAATGGTGTTTGTGGTTTCAAAAGTTAGTAAAAAATGATTTTCAATTTGAAATTACATTATAAAAACGACAATATTATAGTTGATAATAACACAACACACCTTAGTGATAATTTTTTAATTTTTTTTTAGAAGTACAAATATTTTTTTCCAATTAAAATGTGATGGTAACTTTTAAAAAATTATGACAAAATGAATAATTCTAAAAAATTACTTAAGTTTTGATGAATAGTTTTTAAATAATATAGTTAAACTAAGTTTATTGAAATACTAATGTTAACCACATCATATTTAAGTTTCTAGTTTACCAAAAAGCTCCAAATTATTACCCCCACATGAATAGGTGCAAGATAGTGATACTATTAAAAATATATTATATCGTAAATCTTGGTAATGTTTTTGAAATATGTTTTTTACATTCTTTAAACAAAATTTACAAAACTACGCTAATATTAGTACATGCTGAGAAAAATTCACACTCATATCATATGACATTGTGTCTAGAATGAAAGACATGTTACAAGTTCAATCTTTAATCACTACATAGCGTATACACGGTTAAATTTTTTGCATAATATTCATTTTATATTTTTAAGGTAAATTTCAAAATCATGCCTTGTAATTTGGCTGTTTTGTATAAAAGTTTTTGTGAATTTTTTTATAAAAGGGTGCATGTAATTTCAAAAAATTGCAAATCAAGAAAAAAAAAATTTTTTTTTCATTAAAATTTTGCACTATGGTTGAACTTACGATATTATTCCATGCTTGACTTATAATTCATAAATATTTTTTTATAAATTTTTAAGTAAACCAAATAGTAACAAAAAAAAAAAAAAAACAAATTTCACACACACACACAAAAACAAATTTCACACACACACACAGAT
>CATIWQ010725303.1:0-13183 GCA_949673415.1 Euphorbia schlechtendalii | reverse complement strand
TGGGTAACACCCTAGGGAAAATGCCTATGGTTTATTTACATGAAGGTTACAAATGGGTTGTTGATGTAGAAGGTTCTTGTTGCGCTAAAATACACTCCAAGCCTCTAACGAGGGAGGTACATGTGATATGGCAACAAGTGCACCACCCGTTCAAGTACTATCTTTTCTCAAGGAGGTAGATTAGTATCAGAGAGAGTTTCATGGTAATAAGGGTACCTTAGACTTATGGGCTAATCCCTTCTATTACCATGTGTTATAATGAATATGTCATAATTACGAGAAAGCGGAATAATGTAATCAATAATTTTCGACACATGTTGAGAGCGCGTGGGATGAGAGGCACGGTCCACCGGGGTGTTTATAAAAAGGTGCACCAGGTCGGGGACCCGGGAAAAAGGTTGAAAGAGAAAAAGGCGAAAATGTTTTAGATCGGTTCGAACCCAAATCCGCCGTCTCTTAGTGTGGAATCGCCACCTGGATTAGCTCTTTCCAGGAATTAGAGTCCTGTGAGGCTTAACGTCCGGGGGACGACTCACCAAGATACAAAGATTCGGGTCTGGGATAAGTTGCTTATTTCTTAAGTGATCACATTATATTACATCTACAGAAAACCGTATTTTCTTAGTTATGCATATTCGCACTTAGGTCATTTTTCATGTTTACATGCATGATTCATGTAGAGAAAAAGCAGTAAATCCATCCACAAAATAGTAAGTAAATGTGGAAAGTAAATGCGGAAAATAAAATTACAAGGCTTTCAAAAATAGGGGGATGCAACCGCCGTTACCCTATTAATTACATTTCCCAAAAAAATGAAAATGCGATACCCGAAGGAAAATTAAAATCCTAAACACACATCTAACCTGCATCCATAAAGGTTAGCATAAGGGATATCACATATGTTTGATTTGAATTTAGGAAGGCCCGTGTGGCCTAATTAAAACATCGAAGATTTTAAAGTTGTAAATTTAAATAAAAATAGCTCATTTTTATTTACATGTATGTTGGTCAATTTTGTTAGTGAAAATGACCGCATGGCAAATGGTGAGGTCTGTTATACAGGAATATATTTTATTCCCTTCGTGGGGGTATTCTAACATAAGAATAATAAAATAAGAAAAAAAAGAAATAAAGATGAATAAGAGAATTACAACATTATTTACATAATAAAAGAAATAAAAATATTCCTAGGTTCACATGTAGAATAATATTGGAAACACGAGATAAAGCAACTCTAGGAACTCAGAGGCTTACCCTTTCGGTATGAATCCACTTCGACATATCTGTTCGGCCTTTGGAAGTCCTCCTCATCCTTTAGTATAGGTGAAATTGTTAATGTAAAAGTCCAAAAAATCTTCGTTTAATTCTTGGAATTTTAGTGTGATTTGATTGGACAATACGTGTTTATTTATCCAAAAGATAATCAGACTCGGGTTCTAAATTTGTTTTAGACTCGAAAATATCTGAGGATTTAAGAAGAAAAGAAGAAGAAATTTGGTTCTAAGATGAAGAGATTTGGGATCCAAAAGTGTTTTGGATTCGGAAAAAAAAAATTAGAAGAAAGTAAGAAATATTGTTTGTATTATTTTTTTTATCTGAAAGAGAAAGTTTTTCTCTCAATTTCCAAGCCCCCTTCTATCCAAAAATGTCAGACTATTTATAGAAAAAATCCAAAAAAGGTAAAAAATCTTGGCTGGGTCGCCAAACCCGCTAGCGAGCTCGCCAGCACCAAACCCTTGGCGAGCCTCGCCAAAATCCTGGCAAGGTTCGCCAGGTTACTAGCGGGCCTCGCCAGGACCCTGGCGAGGTTTGCCAGGTCACTGGCAGGCCTCGCTATAGTCTAGCGAGGTTCGCCAGGCTTTCTGAAGAGTCTGGATTCGGTTTTCGGTGACGTTTTCGAACTTTTTTTTGTGTATTTTTATATTTTTTTAGTTAATTTCTGAATTAATGTCCTTTTAAATTCAGAGACGAGGAAGACTCCCATATGAAGATCGTTGGATGGTCGAGAATCTTATAATTCGAGGATAAATATCTCGAAAAGCCATCATTATTGAACGAGCGAGCTGGTACAAAATTCCGTGCTCATACCTTGCATTTAATTAAGTTCGATTCATTGTACAATAGTAATTTTATATGTTTTATTGTTTGTTATAGTTCCTTTAACTATAAGGTATCTCATTAAATGAACTTTAGACCTATTATCTTTAATTAGTTCACTTAACTAATAACATCTAATGATAAATATTGAATAACTTTATTATTCATAATTATTGAAACTATGTTGGGATTCAATAGGGCATATTAGTCCTAAAATTTTCATTAAGGATTTAAGTATGTTATGTATTTAGTATGTATTTAAACAAATATAAAGTATAAATGAATAATAATATAGAAATCAAATAAGCACTTAGATTTAAGCATAATAAAACATAATCTTAAAACTATTCAATTACAAACGCATATTAATGATGTTCATAATAAAACAACATAAAGCTTGTTATTAAAAAATATAAACAAACGCATAATAATGATGTTAAATAAATGGCAATGACTTATATTATCAACCACCACCACATAATACACTTAATGTGGGTAACAATGTTTTATTAGAATTAAGGTATACTCTAAATATTACAATCCAAAATTATTAAAACATTAGTCACGATGTTGATAATGATCACCATTTGTTAACTCACTAGATTTAGAGTCTTTTCCTTTAATCAAACTTGGTGATAAAAAATCAAATTATTTAAAAAGAACCCAAATGCCCAATTATTACATAATTTGATCATTCAAACAAATTGAAAATTGGATTTGTAAAACCATGTTTTACAAAGTAATGAAATTTAATACACACAAAAACATAATACAATATGTATTATATATAAATATTGTTGGTGTATTAAGGTAGTAATTGAACATGCAAACTTGCACGGTGGAATTTCAAAACTTAAAATTAATCCTAAAGGATCTCCTAAGCATACCATGATTGATATAATCTAAGTTGAGACTTTTTATAGATGCTATTAAGTTTATAAAATTTAACAAAAGAAACCTAGCATCTAAATTAAGAGCATTACTAGTTGATGCGTGCCTCTTCCTTTGGTGCGGCGCTCCCTTAGAACAATTGGACAACACTCCGTTAACACAAGCCTCCAAATTTTGATAACATCTATGACTAGTCTACACAAAACCCAACCAAAACCTCCCACAAAGGAAGAACTCGTTAGTTAACAAGTAGCTGTTAGACCGCTCGTAGACCAACCCAAAAATATAACTTAGAAGGCTCTTTTGAAAATATATGATAACACGCATATTCTACACATTTTAGTATTATTTTGATTGAGCATTTGAATGATATACTACTAATTTGTGATGAAATTGTGCTTATTTAGGAGATAAAGACGTGTCGGGACTGATTTGGGCACAAATGAGGAAAGGTGAGGTGTTTTGAAGCATTTTGGTGCTATTCTAGAAGTTACTATAGAGTCCAGGCTAAGGAATGATGACCAAACTTGATAATTTCGGGATTTTAAAGCAAAATTAGAATTAAAGACTGATGTTTCCAAGTTGATGACAAAGACTTCCAGATTTGATTTACATTAATTCTACGTTCCTATTTTATCTTTTCCTTTTAGTTATTTAGGAAGACTCAATTTTCTTATTTAGTTTTTTAGTTTAATTAGAATTGTTTAGAGAATTATTTTTTAGCATAAATAGGCTTAAAATTTCAACACTAGATATCCTGGAATATGGTCTACGGACCAACGTCCTCTGTCATTCCTTCTCTAAAATTTAATGACAATTTTATTTAGTTTTTCCTTAATTATGTTTTGCTAATTGTTTTATCTTTTGATCGAGGAGAAATATCAAGGCTAACCGTAATTATGAGGCTTTGTTCTTAACTTGTCTTTTGATTTTCAATTTTCGAAGTAATCAGCAATACTTTTTATCATTATATATTTAACTACTGCAGTTTGGCCACTTGTTGTTTTTGAACTTATAATGAACTGTCATTTGCATTGAGTTCATGCTATTTCATAGCTCGGTGAAAAATTTGTGACAATTGAATTCTTATAGTTTTCATGGTTTCTTCGTTTTAAACTAATTCTTTGTGCTATAATGAATAGTTAGTTTAAAGTTGGTTCTTCAAATCTTAACATTTTTTTAACGATTAAATCTTGTCAGCTATTTCGACAAGTGCATCGGGAAATCGACGATATTGATTTGGCTATTTCTACAATCAAATTCATCTCTAGAAAAGGGACTTAATCATACAATATCATGGTTAAAGCCAACTAACTGATCTTTTCAAAAACCCATCTTTATGCCGGTGATCGATCACAACTTAGCTGAGATTATCCATGACAGGAAGAGTGTTTTAATATATATCTATCTTGTTGCTTTAATATTTACTTTCATTACAAAATTAAACCAAAATTTAAACCCCCTATTTATTTATTTTTATCGAATTTCTTAGTTGTTAATAAAATAAAATTGATCACATAGTCCCTGTGGAGACCATCCAGCTTACCACTACTACAATTCTATTTGCATCGGTGTAAAAGGGTTTTATAAATTTATTTTTTGTGATTTTGATGCTCATCAATATAGATAAGATTTCAAAAGAATTCTTACAGAATTGGAGAAACTCATGGAGGATCATGTAAAAAGCTCACGAAGAAAGATGTTAAAACTCAGAAGGAAAGACTGAGCTAATGTACGAAACAAGTGGAAGAATGAGCCTTATTTATAGGGAGAAGGGGGATCTAAATGCTCCCCTTTTAGTAATGTGGGATGGAGAATTCCCTATCCCACATGCGGGTTAACCACACGGAGCCCCAAGCTCCGAGGGTTGACCTGCGCGCATAGGCTACTTGCACGGGCTGTGCGTTGTCGCACAAGGCAAGCCGTAATGGGCTTGCTTTGTCCCGCAAGCTGGGCTTGCAGGTTGTGGTGGTGGGCTTGCGCTGCCATGCACTTGTAAGCCTACAGCCCTTCGGGATGTGCTAGCCTAGCTAGCGCATGCCAGCAGTCCACGAGCATACCTTCGATGCTCGTGAGGCTGCCACGCATGCCCCTACCTGCAAATAACCCATGTTCATGGGGCCCACTTGCACAGGAAAATTCCTTTTTGCTCTGCATAATTTTATTCCTCCTTTAAAAATTCCTTTAATTATTATTTGGTCCAACTAATTAATAATTCATCCAACGAGTTTGACTTTCCTTACATTCTCGACATATACCTAGCCTATAAGTTCTTTACTTAGTCTAGTAAAAGGCTTAAAGTGTAGGACTGCCAGAGGTTAACCTATACTTGGCTTCCCATTTGGGAACCTTTAACCTCAATGTTCCAGATCGATATGGAACCTAATAACTCTAAACGATCAGATGGGCTTTTTAGTAAAGGTGTATGATCTCCCGATACTCGGAACATCACATGCTTATTACTTGATCGAGTTCTGCAATGAGTACCAATACAATACACTCCTTCCATCCGGTTAAGTACCATCCCAATTTATTAAGCTTGGATTAAGTGTTAGCTCATGTAAAGGCTGTAGCTATCTAGGAATTAGACTTGTTCACGAAGAACACCACTCACCATAATGTATCAAGATTAACTGGAAACCCATTCTATTAATCTTATACTCTGATCAGAGGTTTATGAGTGTGTCTCTTCAATAAGAGGCCATAAGTTACAACACCCATTATATCATTATATCAAGAGCGATGGATCCCATCTTGACTACTTGGCTTACCAACGAGTGATCATCACTATACCAGTAATCACCCATATCATCCTGATCACCAGTGTATGAATAAGTATAACCCAAAGTATAGTAACTCATACACAAGGTAACCAGTATCTCAGTTTTGAGGATACTTGCAGTGCTACTACAAGAAGACATGACACCAATACATGGATATAGTTATTTTCGATGTATGTCTTATAGCCTTCAATTCGTGAGATCAGTTGCTTAGATCTAATCTAAGAAGTAAGCCTAACATGCTAGTCTTTCTGCTTCAGTGATGTCCAGTCTCAATGAAACTATGACCAGGGATATTTAAACCATTCATAGTAACATGTGTGTGCATTCTCACACCACATAGCTCCCACTATGTCCTCACACTTTCAAGTTATGAAATAGTAATAGACTTTGTCTTATCAATGAACATATAGACAAAATAGCATACAGTGAGATATATAACTTAAATAATCATCGATAAACAGCAAAGATGCCTTATTATTGATAAAAATAATTTGAAACTTTTGTACATTATAAATAATAAAGATATATCACCCTAATTACCTCTAGGACATACATCATGTCTAACATCTCCCACTTGCACTAGAGCCAATTGCTCATTTTCTTCATGTCATACTCCTTAACATGCTGGTCAGGCTTAACTTGAGTTAATGGATTCGTTAGCCTATCTGCTAAATTCTGATCCATAGGGATGTATTCTAAGCTTATATCCTTTCTATCTACTATCTCCTGAATGAGATGGTACTTTCTAAGTACGTGTCCATTTCTCTAACAAGATTGTGGTTCCTTTGCTTGAGCAAAATGAACATTGTTTAGATAAAAAAATCATGAAAACAAATCTGAATCGTCGGATTAGTGACACGTGTCACAACTGGGAGTAGCCACAAAAGTGAGCTCATCTATAATGCATCACACAAAAACGAAGGGCCAACACATACGCCGATTCGGTCGCTAGCGCGTGAACTACACGCTCCGGTGAGTAGACAATTGCCAGAGACGCGTGTACTATAGGTGTCGCCTTCCCAGCATTTTTCGATGACCGGAGTTTGGAAGTTCAACTCAAATTTTTGTTTTGAGTCTGTTAGTATAGTCCATTTTATGAAAATATGAATAGAAATTTTACTTTTACCCAAAACAATGCGAAAAACAAGACATTTTCCAGCAAAAACATGTAATTTCTGACTAGAAACGAATTCAATATGATTCCGATCATTTGTAATCACTAAAATTATAAAAAATATCAAAAACATCGCCTAAACACTTAGACTTTGTTAAAATGCTCCAAAACATGCTTTTTCTCCATTTTCACACTTCATTCGTGTAATTCCTGAAATCAAATTCCGTAATTGAATATCCAGAAATTTCAGAGTAACCAAGAACACATAATAATCGCAAAATAACCTTGCTTTGATACCAAGAAGGAAATTAGAAATCGAAAATGAATTCGAATATGTACCTTTTTCAGTGCTCGAAGATCGAAGAACGCCGCATCGAATGCCAAGTCAAATCCATCTCATGGTGTGTCGGAGTATGGATATATATTCACAACTTTTGCAGCAATGAAGATCGATAATGATCAATTTGCGATGTTTTTGTTATGAGATGAAGAGCCGGGAGAGATTATAATTGATAGGAAAATGAATTTATTATGGAAATGAATTCCATTATGAATTCTTTATTCATAATACACGTTATAGGAAATAGAAATGGATTAATTACAATTAAATCCTTAAACTCTTAATTATTTGTAATTAATTCCTTAAAGTTATATAAATTTTTAATTTAATCCAAATAACGAAATTAGTTTAGATCCTTTGGCCCGATTGACTGCTCACTGGCGGACTGGGTATTTCTAACAATTTCATATTGTGATAGATAGTAACTAAAACTATTATTTAATTTAAAAAAATAAATCATAACTATTAATTAGTGCCAAAAGCAATCAATTCCATAATTATTTATAAATTCATTTCTATATTTTAATTATTTATAAATTTGTTTACATATTTTCGTTTTGACAAATTAGGAGAATTTGCGTCAATATATAATACATAATCTAAAGAATATAATATATTTAATTTGATTATATTAAGTGATAGCAAAATTCTCTAAAATACATTAATAAAATGATTTATATACATACATGATCTTTTGGTAAATGAGAGAAAAAATTTCTCAACTATTTCCATAGAGGTTGTCAATTTAAAAAAATATTTCTGTTGAACACAAATTAAAAGTATTTAAAATATTTTGGAAATAACAAACTATCTAGGATAGTGAAATCAATTGAGTATTAAGTAAACTCTTAATTAATCAAGTTTACTAGAGTTTGTTTAAGGGAAAATAACTTAATTTACTGTTTAATTAAGTTATGGCTTAGAGTAAGAAAAGCTGAGTTCAATCTAGTATTGCACAGTTTACAAGATATAGACTTAGAGAAGCTGGGTAGCTTTTATTTATAAAAGCTGAGTTATTTGACACTTAGAGAAATATATGACACAAATGCTTTTAAAGCGATCTGTGAGGGACGGAATATTCTTTTAATGCTTTTCATGAGAAAATGCGTTGAAATTAAAGAAGATATTCAAGTGGTCCTCACAACGAAAAGGTGTCAGTACGGAATGTTGGAGAATCTTCACTAAAGCCCAAGATAAAAGGAATCCTCTATCATGTGTCGTTTCTCAACGTCTCCATGTTACTCTACAATGTCAAGATTCGGACAAATCACAAGCTTCCACATTGCATCTCACACGCCTCTTTATCAGAACAATTGCTTGATGGAAACGAATTTTTAACACTTCAATATTAACAAATTAATCTAGAGCTTCAACGTTCGAAATCTATGTCTCTAAATGTCCTGGAATTTGTTTCAAATGGATAAATTTGAAAGCTGTGAAGAGGTGAAATTGAAGATAAAGTTAGAACGAGAAGTTTGCAATGGTTATTTCCAAGAGCTTCAAGTATGAATAGAAGATTGAAGCAGACGTTGAAACTTTGTGAATCACCTTGAATTTTTTGAGAGCTGAAATACTGTCAAAATATTCCCAACATCTTCCAAATTGATTAGTGTATAATTACACTTATTATCATGACATTTTCAAACATAAAATGATATGTTTTTGTTTCATTTTATACTTCATATAAAAGATTTCATGTGGTATGTAGTTGTTTTTTATGCAAATGCAAAAACTAGGTAAATCTTGGGAGTAAAATTATCAAAGATGGAATTCTATGGAAAAAGAGTGAAAAAGGAGCAAAAAGATGTGTGGAACACAATGAATTGGCTTAGGATCGAAGCTGTCGAAGATCAGTAAAGTTGCAAAGAAGAATCATGAAGAAACAACATTTCATGATCATGACACTTATTCGCGGTCGTGACTTGTCACTCTTCATAAATAGAAAAATGCAAACCAATGTTCATGATCGTGACAAGTGGTTCGCGATCACGACTTCTGACGGTTATTGGTTATCTCATTTCAATTACCAACCTCCAGATAACAATAATAAACCGCCATCAACTACCAACCAAAAAGACACCTTATAGAAGTCAACCAATCATGAAAAGGTGCCTTTCCATAGTAGATGAGGATGAATCTTTCCATCCAATCAAAATGAAGTGATGAAACTCTTCGCCAATGGACACAACTCTTCGTTTGGATAGATGCAACCCTTCGTACTCTATAAATAGGGTTCAAGACCAGTCAATTTCATGGCAAGGAATTGCGTTATGTATGGCATTGAAAGATAGTATGCGTGTATAGATAGAGAGTGAAAATATTTAGATTTCGCTACGTTCAAAGTCTTAGAGAGAAAAATGTATAAGTGATTCGATTCCTATTTCGATCACTATATTTCTACACAAATTCGAGCGTTTGTTGTATGAGTGTAATTAAAAAGCACTTATCAATAAAAGTTTTCATTCTTCAACATTCTTTTATTCGAGATTCACAAAGAATAGCATCCTAGCGGAGGTTCTGTACTAGTCGAGGTTGAATTCAAAGTAGACGCAGGAATTGCAGGAGTTGACGAATCCCATTAAAGAGTAGATATGGTTTGATCAACTTTAGCTTTCACTTGCATACCTTACAACTTTACTTTGTTTTCTTCTTATACTTTCTATTTCAAAGTTTATGATATGTCTATGTATCGTAATGAGTAATTCATCTTGCGTCATTTATATTAATCAAGTTATATTCTTTCGAGTTAACTTTAAGAGTGACTTCGGGGTTAAAAACATTGTATATAATCACTGGATCTATGATTATAACACTATTTAGTGAGCCAACATTTTTGGAATGGTAACTTGCTAAATATGGCTATGTGAGAGCGACCCGTACTAAGCATAGTATTATAGTTATCCATGTTCTTATAAATGTCATAATTCATTTACCCTAGACTTAGAAAATTTAATTCATGTGTTGCTCTACGGTGAACTATTGAATATTAGGGCGTCTAGAACCGTATTTGTTGAAGTTATCTAGTGTACGAAATATTCTTGATGATTTTGCATGTTTTTCTCTGCTAAACTTGTTCTTAAGGAATATTTATATATTTTAAATGTTCTCTAGTCTATTTATACATCTATCTATTCATCTATCTATCATCCAAACCCTCCAATCAAAATTACCTATTTTCATTTACCCCAAAACTCTAGTTGGTCTTTAGAACCGAATCCCTTCCCTATGGGATCAATATCTTTTAAAACTACATCAAAACTGTATACTTGTAGTGGTCACCATTTTTCTATTTAGATAAGTGGTATTGACAACACTTGTTCTTATTTTGAACTTTTAACTTATCGGTAGAAAAGTGGGGAACAAGGTTTTTGGCTTCATCACTGAATATAAGCCCTCTAAATTAGTAAAGTCAAAACCTTGCAATCAAGTTCTTGGAGCCATTTCCGGGGAAGGCAAGTGCGTTCTAGAGATCAAATTGCTGGAGAATGGGCAATTATATTTATGTGTTAATTAGATTTATTTATCTTTATTTTTTCTTTAATTTTTAGTATTTATATTTTGTTATTAACATATTTTTCTTGCTTATTCTTTGAGTTTTCTTTCTAGCATGTGCATGCCAAGTAAGTGTAGTTCGGGAGAAAATTTGGTGTCTTTCAAATCAGAAATAGAACGATTTGGTAGGATAAGGAAACGGAAAAATAAGAGATAAAGAAGAAGGATGGCTGAAGAAGAACAAAATGCCGATCAACCTCAACCAAGGCTAATGGATTATGTTGTTCCGACCATCAATGGTAACAATCAGGGAATTGCTAGACCACCCATTAATGCAAATCAGTTTAAAATCAAGCTAGCATTGATTCAAATGATCAGCAATAATGTGCGATGTTATGGTCTACCCAATGAAAATCCAAATGCTCACATTGCAAACTTTCTAGAAGTCTGTGATTCTTTTAAAATGAACAATGTTCTTGAAGAAGTAGTTAAACTTCGATATTTCCATTTACACTCCATGATAAAGTGAAAGTTTGGTTGAATTCATTAACCCCAAATTCAATCACCACTTGGAATCAATTAGCCCAAGCCTTTCCAACTAAATATTTCCCTTTAGCCAAAACTGCAAGACTCATTAAAGAAATCACTTCCTTTACTCAGAAGGACAGTGAATCCTTGTACGAAGCCTGGGAATATTATAAGGAACTTCAGCAAGTTTGTCCTCGTCATGGTTTACCCCAAAATGTGATTCTGCAAACTTTCTATAATGGAATAAATCATGCAACAAGAGGAGCGATTGATGCTATGGCTGCGATATCTCTTATGAAGAAGACTAGTCAAGAAGCCTTTAATCTTTTGGAAGATATGGTAAATAATAATAATATGTGGCTAGTGGAGAGAGCACAAGTAAGTACTACTACTACTACTCCTACTCATTCGCATGTTGCATCTACATCTTCTAGTTTTGTTAAAAAGGTCAATGAAGTAGATCCTATTTCTATTATGCAAGCGTAAATATCTGCATTACCTCATAAGATAGATAATATGCATATAAGTAAGAGTAACCCTTTGACACGTTAAAATTGAAGTCATATAGGACACACTGCCTTTGAGAGTAACTTTAACCCAAGCGTAGGGGAGAAATTAAGTTATGTTCAAAGTCAAGGGAATTCTTATCGTAATAATGAAAATAATTATAAGAGTTCTAATTGGAAGTATGGTGATAATCAATAAAAAAATTACCAAGGTAATGATAGAATAGGGCATTAACAAGTAAAATAGACAAATTTCTGGAAGGAGTTTGTAGTAAGATATCAGAGTCTGAAGAATGTTACAAAAAGTTAGAGAATAAGATAGATCAAATGT
This sequence comes from Euphorbia schlechtendalii, assembly GCA_949673415.1. Lineage (NCBI taxonomy): Eukaryota > Viridiplantae > Streptophyta > Magnoliopsida > Malpighiales > Euphorbiaceae > Euphorbia > Euphorbia schlechtendalii. Next base: position 1,101 of record CATIWQ010725303.1, on the reverse strand, counting down.
TTAAGAATCAATCATCTTCCGTTCATAATTTGGAGATATAAGTTGGTCAATTATCGAGTGCTATTCCATCTAGAGGAAAAGGTCATTTACTTAGTAACACAGAAGGAAATCCTAAGGAAAATGTGCATGCTATAGCCCTTTCGTAGTGGTAAATTACTAGACAAACCAAATCCTTCAAGTATGCTTACTAATGATGTTGTTGCAGCACCAGAAGAATATCTGAGTAAATCAAATGATAAAGCAAGAGAGGATGAACAACCTAAAGAATAAGAAGAAGAATGAGGATAAACAATTCATCGAGTTTATCAAAAAACTTAAAGGTCTAGAAATTAATCTTTCATTCATTGAAGCCATTACACAGATTCCAAACTACAGTAAGTTTATTAAAGAACTTTTATCTCGTAAGCGTAGCTTAGAAGGAATATCGAAAGTATCTTTAACCGAAGATTGTAGCAAAATAATAACTGCTACAATGCCCACTAAACTTAAAGATCCGGGAAGTTTCACAATACCGTGTAAACTTGGAAGTATTTCATTTCTAAAATATTTATATGGCTAGTATAAATCTTATGCCTTTATCAATCTTCAAAGAGTTGAAGCTTGATGATGAAGTTAAAAGGACAAATATGGTCCTGTAATTGGTCGACCAGTCTATTAAACATCCTTATGGTATAATAGAAGATGTGCTAGTAAAAGTGGATAAATTTGTTTTTCTAACAGACTTTGTTGTGCTAGATTTTGCATATGATAAAAAGTGCCCTATAATCCTAGGAAGACCTTTTATACATACTAGTAAAGCATTGACAGATGTGTTAGAAGGTAAAATTAAGTTAAGGATAGGAGACAATACTGTTGATTATAACATGGATAAGGCTGATAAATACCCAATGGATGAAGATATATGTATGAAACTTGACTTGATTGATGCTTACATCCAAGAAGTTGTTAAATTGGATTTCATCCATGAATATGAAATCAAGGGGTTGAAAAACTCCGTTGATCCTTAAATCTCTTATATTTTCCTACAAATATATATATATATATATATATATATATATATATATATATATATATATATATATATATATATAATAGTATAAT
>CATIWQ010725239.1:0-12791 GCA_949673415.1 Euphorbia schlechtendalii | reverse complement strand
TATCATTTCCGCATCTGAAACACCTAAATTATAAAGGGGGACTCTGAGTAACTAATACTTACTCAGAAGCAACTTCAGAAGCAGTCTTCTGAAGATTAAACGAAAACTCGAAAAAGAGTCATTCACCCCCCCCCCTCTGACTAATTAACACCCTTACTGGGTCCTACAATTATGAATCGTCGCATTTGCTTCTGGCAATAGATCTATTCCTGTGGATCGTAGTTCATGGTTTTCAAATACCAATTAATTTTTTTGCTCAGCTAAAATGAGAGCAGTAATTAATTCACTGTATTTATTATAACCTTGCATTCTATATTGTTCCTGCAGGACAACATTATTTGGATGGAAAATGGAAAATGTCTTTTCCAGTAATTCATCGTCAGATTTTGACTTTCCCCATAATTTCAAAATTGAAGTAATTCAAAAAAGTATGGAATTATATTCACTTATAGATTTTTATCTTGTAGTCGTAGGTTATTCCATTCATATTGAACTCGTGGTGGAGATATTTTTTTAAGTGATCATACCTATCTTTCAGCTGTTTCCACAGATCTGCAGGATCTTCAACAATCAGGTATTCTTACTTAAGTCATTCGTCAAGGTGACGACGGAGAAGAAGTAGAGCCACTGCTTTATGTTGTTTTGAGACATTATTATTTTCTATGATGCAACTTTCAAGACCCATTGATTTCAAATGTATTTTTGCATCGACTACCCAGGTTCAGTAGTTTTTCCCTGATACATCAAGAGGAGCAAAATCAAGAATTTTCAAATGAGACATATTTGAGAATAAAATCACACCTTACTTTGAGAATATTTAGTTGAATTTTTGACAGAGCAAGGTCATGCTGATAACGTGTTGGAAATATAATTATAACTGCAAGAATATTATAACTATAAGAAGAGAAGCAGAGAGAGAATATAAAAGAGATTTTATTTCTTATTTCTGAGGTGTAATAAATAAGGAAAATTGAATCCAATTTATAGGAAAACTAAATAGCACAAACAGTAAATAATAAGAAAAATAAGGTCCCGCGCATAGTGTTGCACATTATTTATACAGGAGACGACGGCTTACCATCGCATCAGGTGCTATTTTTTTCCCCTTTTTTTATTTTTAGTAATTTTCATGTTTTACTCTTAAAGCATTCACTGATATCAATATTTTCTTTTATTTAATAAGATGGATAAATTTTTATTTTTATTTTCCCTCGTTTCCATCAATGGCGAAGCCACTCATCCACTAGCGGGGTCCTTGGATCCCACAATTTTTTTAAAAATTAGTATAAGAATATAGATAAAACAATTATGAACCCCCATTAAAATTATTAACTGGACACTAATAAATATAGAATTTATCTATAAATTTTGGAAAAAAGTATAATGTATGAAAAAATTTATAGTAACATCTTAATGAATTTACATATATATGTTGTAGATTGAATAAACATCTAATAAAAATTACTAATTGACACCGATAAATATTGTGTTTGAGAAATTATTTTAAGAATTTATTCTTCAATACATATGGACACCACGGTAAAAAAATTTTGGATTCGCCACTAAAATCTATCATCTAAATTACAAGTTATGGTGGCTGGTAAGTGCATTTCAGTTTTTTTTATCTTTTACAATTATTCATAGCTACCTTAAGTTGAATTAGAGGCAAAAACATTATCAATATCAACAAGAGTAATGATCTAACAACAAACAAAGTTCCTCGGAGAGTTTCCAATGATCTAATGTCCATGATCTCGGGATGACCCGGAGCAAGACTCTGCCATAATTATCATAATAGTTGTGACGGTTTCCGTAATACAGAAGATTACAACGAAAATCATAGAATAAATCTCTGAGGGCTATAAACAAGTTCACCTTTGTCAAGCTTGAGCTCTGTTCGTTAAAATTTTAATGAGAGCTTAAGCTTGGTTTGAAGCGAACCAAACTCGGACTTTGTTCAAAGCAAGCTTAGTCGAACTCTAATATGTTCATAAAACTTTTCAACTAATTCAATTTAAATTTCAAGCCAGATTCGAGTTGACAATAATGGTTTGAAAATAAACTGATGTGTAAGGAATATTTAAATCTCACACTACATACACAAATTTACTTTTCATCTTGCATCAAAGCAACAAAAAAATGTGTGGCAAAGGTATTTGACTAGTGGTAGAGACTGAAGCTGCAATCTCAGAGGTCACAGGTTCGAATCCACGTTCGGGTGGGGTAAGGTTTTTCTTTGTTATTATTGTAAATCTAACGAGACATTTTTTTAAAAAAAATAAAAAATCGTACATTAAGCTTGTTACATTGATAAAAGGCTAAATGTATCGAGAGGTGTCTTAAGTTGTTCCAAAAAATTCGTTGCCCCGTTTACGTTTAAAATGACCCTGTAATACCTCAACTTTCGAAAAATGGATCGCTTTGCTCTAGACGTCATGTGTCAACTTCTGAGTAGAGAAAAAAATCAGAAAAATGTTATCTTTGGAAAGTAAAACAAACCAGAATTTGATACGTGGCGTTCAGAGCAAAGTGATGCACTTCTTAAAAAAGTTGTGGTAGTTACAAGATCACTTTGAAAGTTTAGGAAAACAATGAATTTTTGGAACAACTTGAAGTATCTCCTGATGTATTAGGCCCATATAAAATGAAGGGAAATTGTGTTTTGTACCCTATTTAGTGTAGTTATTATATGATAAACGTAATATTAATTTATTTTCTCTAGCATGTAACAAGTCTATCTGCAAATATCTTCGCAAAAATCTTATTGAACATGCATCCAAGCCTTCAAGATAAATATCTCATTAACAAACATTGACTCTTTCATGAAAAATCCTAAAATTTGTTCATAAACAGACTCATATAATACTGAGTTGAATTCAAATGAACTTTTATCATACCAAGCACTGACAAACTCGCAAACAATCATCTTCATTCACGGCCAAGGTCAACAACCAACTTCTACCCCGGCCGTTTATCATCCATGCACATCCAAACCTAATATCCATAATGTTATCTCATGTCCACATTGTAATTACAAGACAAACAATAATGTTTTTTTTTCGTGGGTTTTACGATAATCCCTAACTAGATTTAGAAATAATAAAAAGGCGGGAGTTGGCCTAACTGAAATCAGAAGAGCGCCCTTTTTTCTTCGTTACAGCCGCTTAATTTTTTATTTTACCGCTCTCCTCTAAATCATGCCTCAAATTTTAGAACTTTTTAAAGTCCAATCAAACATGATCATAGCCGTCCACGTGTACATCCCATATCGGCTCAGCGCTTTTCCTTTAAATCATTGCACCTAGCCTGCAGTTTCTCTCACTAGACTTTCAATTTCACTCTCTAAGTACCAACGGTTCAAAATCTCGGAGTTCGTCTAAATCTCTGCTTAAGAAGCTTAGATTTTGTTCCTGTGAAATGGCGGATTCAACGAAACAGAGTTGTACTTTTAGGTCCATGAATCCATGGGTTCTCCATTTTCAGAAATTGGGACTTGAACTCAAATGTCCTCTCTGGTTTGTTCATCGTTTTATCTTTATTTTCTACAACTTTGAGTTTTTTTGTCAGTCTGTAGCTTTTAACTTTTGCTTGGTTAGTTAATGCGTGTATTTTTGGGGGTTTTGCAGTTTGGAGCTGTTAAAGCGACCGTCTTTGCTTCCTTGTGATCATATTTTTTGCAGGTTTGTATCGTTCTCATTGATTTTTCTTCCTGTTCCTCATATATTTTAAAGGCGGTGTTGGTTTTTCCTGTTTCCCCCTTGCATTGCTGTGTAAATGTGACATAGGTATTTGAATTAAATTGCAGATCATGTCTACCTGAAACGGCGCAGTTTAGGTCAGAGTGCCCTATTTGTAAAGCTCACTATGTCGACCAAGGTACGTAGATTGACTTCCTTGTTGATAGAAATTACTTCAATAATGATTAATTAGAGCATTTATTGTTTCACTCTTTAATAGATTCCTGTAATGCAGCTTTATAAGTAACTGTTTGTTCATCCTATTACTTGATCTGAAATCCTCTTATTAGCTAAATATAATCCTTATAAGTTACTATTCCTTGAAAAAATGTTTACTTTCTGCTAATAGGCCTTGGAATTGTGTTGTGAATGGTGGCTTTGTCTTTTCACTGAAAGCTAAGATTGCTGAAATTGTTATAATTAAGCTGAAATGGGCATTTATGCTGCAGATTTGAGACCTATGTCTTTCATGGAAAATGTTGTAACAATTTATAAGAGTTTGGATGCTGCTTTCTGTGCCAACTTGTTTCAGTCTGGTTCATCTGGTATGGCCTCACCGTTTACTTTTATACTATTTTCCATCTATTGGCTTGTTTTGGGCCTTTTGAATGTATGCCTTATTTTGCACAACTGTAATTCCCTATTCAGGCTTTGATAAACTGGTTAAAGAATCATTTGAAGTTGCTTTGAAGGATAGCTTGAGCAGTGATCAACCCATGTTATTACCAACAGTCAAACAATCGGCTCAGATTCCTTTGAATTGTTCCTCTGAAAACGGTGTTCAAAAGACTGGCATGGAAGGAAAGGGAATGTGCAGTAATGGAAGGGATGGAGATGAACAGAATGCCAACAATCAACCATTGAATATACATCAGGTGTACCAACTATCAGCTAGCAGCCCTCCTTCTATTGGTGAAATTAAGAGTTCAGAAAACGAAAGTTGCGAGCAGGTCAGTTATAATGTAAGAATTGAACTGCCGATTTTAATGATTCTGGTCTAGATTTGTCTATTGATAGCATGCCTGAAAGTCTAAAAATTTAATGCATTTTGTGCTCTTTTCAGAGTCCACAAAATTACCAAGCGGAGAGATCAGCCAAGCGAACTCTTGATGACAAGAGGCATGGCAGTTCTACCTCTGGAAATGATGTTAGGGATTCAAAGAGACATAAGAAACTGGACTATGGCTTGTTAAACAATTGCACAACTAATTCTCAATCTGGAAAATTGGGTGTTTCAAACTGCCAATCAGATCATATATCTGTTAAGAATTGTGATGCACAATCGCCTGCTGACTCTTCGGTAGTGAAAATTGTTTGTGGGTTCTGCCAGTCATCTGAAATCTCAACAGTAAATAAATGTTCATATATGCTAAGTTACTCATTTATTACAACGAGTTTTTACCACAATCTTCTTACATTTTCTCCATTTTTCATTTCCAGGTAACTGGTCCAATGTTGCACTTTATCAATGGGAAGTTGGTAGAGGGAGACAAGGCAAACTCGCCCAGTGCTATACATGTCCACAAGATTTGCATCGATTGGTAACTCCTTAATGCTTTTTAAACCGGTTGTAAAACAATGAGGCTGATTTGTTGTCTGGTGTATCTTTTTTAGTTGGATAGTGATAATCCATTGACATGCAGGGCACCACAAGCATATTTTGTCGATGATCAAACTGTTCAAAATCTCAAGTCAGAAGTGGTTAGAGGTGCAAAGCTGAAGTGCAGTGGGTGCGATCGAAAGGGCGCGGCCCTTGGATGCTACCACAAATCTTGTAGAAGAAGTTATCATGTTATGTGCGCAAAGGAAATTGATGGTTGCCGATGGGATTATGTTAGTATTTCTGTTTTCGCTTAAATGATTCTACAGTGAAATGAGTTAAAAAAAATCTTGGTTTTCATGGTTTTTCGTTCAACTGAATTGTAGGAAAACTATCTCGTCCTATGCCCAGCTCATACCAATGTCAGATTTCCAAATGAAAAGAAGTCCAAGTTGAAGAATCGCTTAGGAAATTCCCAAATGCCAAGCCAAGACTCCCATGTTCCTGATAAAATGTAAAAATATACTCCACTATGATAAAAAAAAAAGTAGAGTGGATGATAATCTCCTGAACAGGTCTTGAAATTTAACTGTTCTTTGGTGTTCTTCATGCAGCGCTCTGAAAGAGTCAAACTTTTGGGAAGAATCTTTCACTGGAGCAAAAGAATGGGTTTTTTGTGGATCTGCCTTGTCTTCCGAGGAGAAGGTATAAATAAATGTTAATGTTTTTATTCATCCTTTGCTTTTATTCATACTTTGCTTGTCTTTTGGAAAAAGCGGTTTTCTCGATAGCAATATAGTATAGAATGGTTGAATGTCCATTTTCTTACAAAGGCATTGTGAATCATTGTATTGTCAACTTGACGTTGCAGGTGTGATTTTATCATTTAGGTCATTTATATTATCTTATATAACTTGTATGATAATAATTGTTATACCAAGTATATAAATTATATATACATGTATGATCTTTTTTTAGACATTATTTTTTGTACTTTTTGAATGATTCATTAAACCTGGTATAAAAGGTATTATACTTGGTATAATATGTTTTATACCAGGTATAATATCTGATACAGTACTAGTTTTTTTAATTCTGTCTTTGCCTCTCGAACAGAGCCTTTTGGTCGAGTTTGGAACAATGATCGGTGCACCTGTATCTAAATTCTGGAGACCAGAAGTGACACACGTTGTTGCCGCTACAGATGCAAAGGGGGCATGCACAAGAACACTCAAAGTTCTGATGGCCATTTTGCATGGGAAATGGGTTCTTACAATCGATTGTGAGTGATCTTATCTCTGACCTGAACATTCATCTGAAATTCAGATTCTGAATTTGCTTCTGGCTTGATTTGTCGTTGATACTATCGCTTGCTATCAATTTGGCCTTTGCAGGGGTTAAGGCGTGCATGAATTCTATACAGCCAGTGGCTGAGGAGCCTTACGAAGTTAGCCTAGACAACCATGGATGCCAAAACGGCCCTAGAACTGGCAGGCTCAGTGCGTTGAATAATGTAAGTGCAAATTTTCAAAAGTAAATTTAGGCTCTGTTTTTTTCAACTTATTCACTTATAAGTACCGCATACTTATAAATTTACATTGAAATAAGTATATTCCTTGTCAATTCAGCAGCCTTTTAAAAGGTGATAGGCTAAACTATTTAATATTCATTAATGAATTAGAGTATTAAACTAAACTAATATATAATAAAATTAAAAATTCATGTAGCAACATTTTTTTGGGTTTTGGTGACATTTTTCTGGGTTTTGGTAACATTTTTCGCCTTGTCCGCCCGATTATATAAAATCGTGGTGGTGTTTCAAAAAACCTTGTCTAAGCGGCCGCCTTAACCGCCTTTTAAAACAGAGCAATTCAGTTCAGTACTGTGGCTTTTCTGGTAATGACATTGGAATTTGCTTTGTCGCAGGCAGCAAAGCTCTTCAATGGCTTTGATTTCTATTTTTCCGGTGATTTTGTGTCTGGATACAAGGAAGATCTCAAAAACTTGGTGAAAGCTGCTGGAGGCAATATTTTAGAGAGCAAAGAGGAAATAGTTCAGAAAAGCCATGACCAGTCAGCCAGTCCTTCAAAAGCGTTAGTCGTTTATAATCTCGACCCGCCACATGGATGCCAGCTAGGCGAAGAAGTTACTATATTGTGGCAAAGGCTGAACGATGCAGAAGACTTGGCTGCTAAAATCGGTTCCCAAGTCATCGGCCATACATGGCTACTCGAATCGATCGCTTCATACAAATTGCAGCCTTTAGTTAGCTTACATTAATCTCTGAATGTAGTTTGAATTAGTTTAATGCAAAATCAGCTTATTCCAACTTAAATTATGTAACAAGATTTTCATAATTTGGCTTACTTAGCAAGTGAAAATTACAAACTTAAGAATCTAATCAACTTCTTACTGCTGGAGCTGAACGGCCTGAATCTTCGTTATCTTCGGTTTTAACCTTGTTGTCTGCAATGGCTTCTTGCAAAGCCCTTTTCGAGTCTATATCGGAATTGTACACGAAAAACTTGGCCACAACCAGAAACGTGACAAAGTTGATGAAAATCAAGATTGCCAAAAATGCGTAGTAATAGTCCAAATGCGAGATGTTGAGATTATTCAAAATCCACCCTTTATGCCCATTTCGCTTAGTGACATTCGCGATGGTTTTCAGCAGAAAACTGCTAAGAAAATTCCCGATTCCCAAGCTGCTCATAGCGTACGAAGTCCCTAAACTCTTCATCCCTTCGGGGGCTTGATCGTAAAAAAATTCCAACTTTGCCACTTCCACGAACGTGTCAGCGACACCCATTAAAGCGAACTGGGGCAGGAGAATGAATATGCTTAGAGGGACAATGCCATCTTTTTTGACAATGCCGTGGTCTTTCGCGACACTTAACCTTTTCCTCTCAGCAAAACAAGCGGTGACCATTATGATGAAATGTAGCACAAGGCCGATTCCCATTCTTTGCAACAATGTGATGCCTCTCGGGTTTCCGGTGTATTTTCGTGTTATAGGCACGAAGTAACGGTCGTAAAGGACAAGGCTGACTAGCATGAAAATTGTGACGAATGCCGTGAGACATGCTGGTGGGATGTCGAAGTTGGGTCCTATGCTTCGGTTTAAAGTGGTGCCTTGTTTGATGAACAATGTGTGGATTTGGGCGTACATTGTACTTGGTATGAAGGTTACTACTAGAATCGGTAGCATTTTTATCATTTGTTTCGTTTCTTCGACTTGTGTTACGGGGCAGAGCATCCATGGTGATTTCGAGTTGCACTTCACTGCTGCCTTGTCAAAGAATCTGCGATGTTTTGAGTTTTTTTATCATTAACTTAGTTAAAAATTCATAAGGGTAAATTTAAAAAACATGACATTTGCTTTGAATGTTTTGCAAAAGGGTTCTTGTGATATTATTTGTTTTATGCAAAAGGGTTCTTGTGATATTATTTTTTTATGCAAAATGGTGATTATGGTTTCAAAAGTTGTCAAATGAAGGAAAAAGATCCCTAATTAGAAATTACATCTTGAAAAAAGGGAACTTTTCCATTCTGAATTGAATTTTACAGGTTAGCTAATAAAAATGCAATACATCTTAATAACAAATTTTGGAAGTTTTTGAAAAATACAAATATTTTTTTTTAAAATGTGATGACAACTTTAAAATCATAATAAAATAAATAGTTTCAAAAAAATTACTGAAATTTCGATGCAATAAATTTTAAATAATATGACTAAATTATAGGAATGTGAATTGATTAGATTCCTTGTATAATATTATTGTTTGAAATGAAAAAATATTTCTTACCTTTGTTTGCAAATCCTCTTTTTCAAAAAACAAGTTCACAAGAACCTTTTTGCAAAACAATAAAATCACATGACATATTTTTCAAGTTTACCCATTTCATCAAGTGACTTAGACGAGGCAAAAAATCGAAGTTAATTTATTTGCACGAAAAACAAGAACATAAATTACCTTAAAGAAGATGAATGATCAATCCTAAACTTGTGAGATTCTAAATACTCCTCAAGGCTAAGCTCATGAAGTTCTTTAGGATCAATCGGCACGATAACACTATACTTCCTCAAAGCCGCAACAACAACCTGAGCCATCTTAGTAAAAGGACTACCGGAAGGCAACTTGTGCCTGTAAAACCGCGACCCAGTTAGAAAAACAGCGATCGAAACTGCTAAACCAATAGTAGGGAGGACATAACCGACCGTCCAACCGACATTATCTTGTATATAGATAAGAAAAGTGTTGGAGAACAAAGTGCCAAAGAAGATGCTAAACATCCACCAATTGAAAAAGGACAATTTGTGGGTTTTTTCAAATGGCTCAAAGTCATCAAATTGGTCAGCACCCATTGTGGAAATGTTGGGTTTGGTCCCACCAGTGCCCACGGCTATTGTGTAAAGTGCACCATAAAATATGGCCCTTTGGAGAAGTGTGGCCCTTGTGTCACAGTCTTCTTCTTTGATGTTTGGTGGACATGATTGTGGCCTTAGGGATGGCAAGGACACTGCTAGGGTTAGAAGTATCATTCCCTGAAATGTCAAGTGGTTCGATAAACAAAAATTATGTTCCGGTTATTTTTTTCCGAGATATTGTGCGTAAAAGTACTAGGTGTTGACTTTAGAGAAAAGAATGTGCATGCATTAGTGGACTGAACACTAGTGATTTTTGACAGACAGTTGAAATAATTATTTCACATGTGCATCAGTTATTAAACAGGTCTTCTTATTTCTTATTCAATCACATATTATGAATTTTAATTGGATTTAACAATTAGTTAAAATTTAGTAAATTTTGTTTCTTGAAATATATAAATTTTACATTTCTACTCATAAGAATGAAAATTTTTAACTGTTGAACACAATATATTGACTAAAAAAGCTAAATATATATCTGACATGATTTTTATGAGAATAATTAAAATTTGATTTGATTTAAAACTAATTTAAAATTTTCATTTTAGAAAAAAGCAAAAGATTTTATTCTAAGTTTTAGATTAAAAGCACTACTTTTAAATTTTAGTTGGATGAACAAAAACCGATTTAATTCAACTAAATTTTGCATCTAGTTTTTGAGTTCGATCCATTAAAAATGAACTATATGAGCCTACAGTTTCAATGAAACTCAATTGCATCTGGCTAATTGGTCTAAGTTTTCTAAACCATGATATTAATATGAAAAATCATTTACTTTATTTACTTCATGAATTATATGAATCGCTTATATTTCTGTTTTTCAAAGTGAGTACACTAGTCCAACAATTATATTTGAAGAACGGCCAAGTTGGTAAACTGTCATGCTATGCGTTTTATACACACAGTGTCACGAACAAAACTACTAACAAGAAAGAAAAAGAAAAGAAAGAATGAAGTCATATGTATAAGATTCTACCAGATAAACGTGTGCAGATAAAAAGACAGTCCGGTGCACGAAACATTCTGCACTGTTTATTTTTTTTTTAAAAAAGAGTAAATACACGTACCAGGAGATAAATGGCGGAAGCAATGACAAAAGTCCGGAAACGGCCGAGATGAGCATCGGCAATATAAGCACCTAAAATAGGCAACATCCAAACAGTTCCAACCCAGTTTGTAACATTATTTGAAGATGTAACAGTTCCTTCATGCATTTTCATTGCCAAATACACCACCAAATTGGATGCTATCCCATAGTATGCCATCCTCTCGAACACCTCGTAGCCTACACATCAAAATCGCATAAAATACGTAAAATTTAAAACACGGGTATGTAGTTATAGGGTGCGGGGAGTTTTTCGCTTACCTACAATGAACCAACAAGCTTTCCATCTACCAGTTTTGGATCTTAAAACTGGTTTGCCTTTAAAGTCTACTGTCCCATCTTGTGTAAAATCATCTCCTTTTTCCATTATAAATCTCTTTGCTAATTACTTTTCATTCCAATATTTGTGGCATTGAAGCTTGATTTTATATATGTAGAATAATTGGAAGAGATTTATCTTCTCTTGTACTAATGTAAGTGTATTTATTTATTATTTAAAATTCACCGTGGCAAAGGCAACAGATTGTCAACAAAATAATAGAAAAATATAAAAAAAATTATTAGTTAATTAAGCCATGGAAAATAACAGCTTGAATGATATAATTTTTATTAATTTTGATAAACATATTTTTCTTTCTTTATCATGTATGTGAAAACTACCTACCAATAGTAATCATGCATGGTCTTTAAATGAATAATGTTTTATCTTATTAGGTATATCACGTTGGATTCATCGTCGCCATTTGTAATTATTTGCACAATAGGAAACATACTTAGGTTTTTTAATTAATATATAGCCATCAACTCGCGTAGTTAACTCAATTTTTAAAGCAATTGTACAGTCGTGGCGTTTTGAATTTCAAATTCTGGAAAATGCTTGAAAAATACTACACGATCAAAATTACTCTAGAACACCAATCGTAAAGTTAACTTACCAAACAAAATATACGTAGCTACAAGCTAGGTGATTGACAAATTCATTTTATACATATACCATAAAGACACCTTTACACAAACAAAACGGAATATTCAAAACGGCAGAAACTATATATACTTTTCCCTTTGCAAAAGTTAGTTTATGTTGTTTTTAGTTTCCTTTTGGCTCCTTCTGTTGGATGTTTCTTCTGTTTTTGACTATTTATCCGAAAGAGTATATAATTTTAAATCATCAAACAATTAGATAGAACATCATGGTTAATTCACACTATTTTATTATCAGATCAACCTTCGATAAACTTCCAATGGATGTTATATAATGTCATGAAACAGTGTGTATGTGACTATTCGTTGAATGAAACTCTCAAAATTGAAACCTTATACATCCAGCCAAAAAATTAGTTCATTGACCAAATGTTGCATTGTGATAGTATGGTTATGATTGGGTAGATTGAAAGTGGTTCACTAAAGTTATAGTGAATACTTTGCAATGTAAGCTTTAAGCAAAACTATGACATTCTGGTTGGGTGCAAATCTAAGTTGTTAGATTAGATCCAAGAGAATGACCCTTAGGATAGAAATCTATAAAATTAGATTTGATCCAATCGGTTTAACCTAAAGACTAGATATATTCTAGTTTTGTTAACATTGCTGAAAGTGATGGTATGAGCTGAGAGCTGTATACAATATATTTGTTAATTTTACAACCGAAACTGAGCACATAGTAGCATGTCATGCTACAATAAGAGGTGTTTGGACTAGGAATTTCATAAGTAAGTTAGGATGGATGGATCCTAGACAAACTTGATATTTTTCTACGACAAAAACGGGGGCTCATGCACAAGCTAAAAGACCCGGTCACAAAGTTCGAACATGTGTTTAGTATGTCATATGACATGTCATTACATGGGGTTGACACATGAACAATGTCATTGATTGTCTAACCAAAAGTCCATTGTGGATGGAGCTTAAGGTTAGGTCGGATCTATAAAGATTAGGGCAATGCCTACTGTGAACTAGTTCAAGTGGGAGATTGTTGGAATT
>CATIWQ010725200.1:0-18378 GCA_949673415.1 Euphorbia schlechtendalii | reverse complement strand
AAAACCACGGGCCAAACAAATGTGTACCTCGGCATCACTACGCGCCGAGACCCTGTCAGCACGACGTCTCGCCGAGGTATAGAACCAAATTTAATAACCTTCGGCGTTACCCACCGCCACTTCGCCGAGACCATACCCTCAGAACCCACTACTCTGACGTTTCTCTCTCCTCTGTCGCATTAAATGCATTACCAACTGACAGAGATGAATCATTTAATGCTCCGACAGCGGACAAGACTCCTAAGCGGCGGGCCTCACGTGTACCTCTTACAGATAGGTCCCGCATGACATCACTACACAAAAATCCTATAAATGGCAAGTCTCTAACTGGAAAAGGGTACGTAATCATAAAAGAACTTTACCAAGACCCCCTTTACTCTGAACACTAACTAGATCGTCGGAGGATCTTCGCCGGAAACACTTCCGGCCGAGGATTTGTTTTGCAGGATCTTTGAAGACTCGATAAGCGGAAAACCACTTTTGAAGGACATCAAATAATGATTTACTTGTTGATCTAGTGTGAGTTTCTAATAGAAATGTATTTTACCTTTCTCTTTTCTCTTTTCATCGTTGTCTATTAGCCATAACCTTAAAGTCATCACCGTTAATGAAAGCATCACTCATCAGGCAACTCTAGCCTAATTATGCTAACATTGGAAAAGATTAAAATTATGATTTTAATATAGTAAAAATCAACATCATATGTTAATGATTGTAAATGCTGACATAATAACTAACCTTTAATTATATAGGTGTATGTACAGTGTATAAATCCATAACCAAATGACATTATGTCACCTAAAAACCGTTTTAACCGAAATCAAAATTGACAAAATCAAATTTTTAGGGTTTAGTTACTTTAGATAGGTTCTGCTTTTTTAACACCCTATGTCCGTTGATGAAAGAGATTCAAAAAATATAAAAATAAAAATAAAAAATATATAAAAAGTAAAATAAAAAAGACTAATGCTCATATGTTTTGGTAACAGACCTGTAGTAGAGGGTGCCGCCACCATCTGGTTCCATCTTTTTTGGAAGAGTGTTTAATTATATTATAATTCAGTTGGTGAGCACATGTGGTACTTGTTAATAGTATATAAAAAGTGAAGGTATAGGTTGCATATCTCTGAAATTGGAAATAATAACAGACTTATCCTCTTTTATCATCCGTAACAGAATTGATAATAAAACATTAATCATTGACTCTGATGGGAAATATAAGCAAATCTCTTGTTTGGGCAAAATATTTTTAGTTTTACCATAACAGCAACATATTTTCACTCCTTTTTTTAAGTTTTATTCTTTTTTTCCTTTTATCTTCTTTTTGTATTTGCATGGCTTAGGTATAATAATTCTTAAACCATACATAATTTTTTTAGCAAAACCATTTTATGAAGGCGTTACCTGGTATAATAGTTGTTATACTTGGTATAATAGCTATTATACCTGGTTACGAGTTGTTATACCTGGTTACGAGTTGTTACATTATTAAATTTGAAGAAAATACTCAATTTTATGGGATTTGCTTCAATGCTAACATATCTTTGATCTCAGGTATATTTTACATTCATTAATTTTAATGTGTTAACTTGCTAATACAAACAGCCAATTATCCTAACTGATGTTAGACTTAATATAAAAGATGTTTACCTGGTATGATAGTTTTTATATCTGGTATAATAGTTTTTATACTTGGTATAACAACTATTATACTGGGTAAAATAGCTTTTTGTTACCATCAATGTTTAAAGACAATCTAATTTTGTAGCAAATATCTATGAAGGCCATAAACCTAGTAAAAAGCTATTATAGCAAGTATATTAACTATTATACCAGATATAACAGTCATTATACCAGGTATAACATTCATTATACCAAGTATATTACACAAAAAAATTTCCAAGTCAATAAACCCAATATCTCATAAAAAAATAAAAAAAGTTGAAAAAATCATACTAATACGTAAACATTCAGTTCCTTGAAATCTTAGCCTATAAACTAGTTATTAGCTTACAATTGCAAACATAAAAAAAACAGTAATTAAATAGAAGAATGATGCACCCTTCCAAGTTAATACCACTTTCATATCAATTGATACAATCTTTTTTCATGCACAAAACAAATAATGAAAATCATATCGACAGATAAAGTAATATAATAGAGAAATAATTTGTCTACATAGCTTCTAGTTTCTGAACCACGTCCATCTCATCATCCACATGCCCAAATCCCACATGTCCATTGTCTAACCAATGAGTCTATCAAAATAATAATAAAATCATTTAACAATATATAAAGAAGAAATAATTGCACTTAAACATAACCAGTTTGACATCAATTGCTACACTGTTATATTTCTCAAAAGGCTTAATGCATCTTGAACCCCCTGAACTTGTCCCTAAACTCCGGATTCCCCCTTGAACTTTGAAATGTTCTCAATGCCCCCTTAAACTTGTCTAAAAGTTCTCAATTTCCCCCTGAACTTGTCTTTAAACTCCGGATTCCCCCTGAACTTTGAAATGTTCTCAATGCCCCTTGAACTTGTCTAAACGTTCTCCAACACCTTCTCAATGCAACATGACAAGTTGTGTTAATGAGCGTGTGAATGAAAAAAACTATTTAAAAAAATTAAAAAAGAAATAGATATCCCAATGTTAATATTTTAACGTTACAAAAGTTCAAATCCCTAAATCGTTCTTCATCTATTTAACACCTGATTCAGATTTCTCTTTCCAAATTGAAAACTTTTGGACAAGTTCAGGGGGAAATTGAGAACTTTTAGACAAGTTCAGGGGGGCATTGAGAACATTTCAAAGTTCAGGGAGGAATTTGGAGTTTAGGGACAAGTTCAGGGGGAAATTAAGAACTTTTAAACAAGTTCAGGGGGGCATTGAGAACATTTCAAAGTTCAGGGGGGAATCCGGAGTTTAGGGACAAGTTCGGGGGGTTCAAGATGCATTAGGCCTTCTCAAAATATGAAGGAATAGTCGTTAAACTTCAATTTAAACAAAAGAACAAGAAAGCGATATTGATCTTACTTTTTTTATATAAGAGATTACTGTACAAAACTGAGAGCCCACGCCTCATTGTTTCCCAACCTTCACCAATATTAGGCCTACTTGCTTTCCATATAACAAGGAGATATCTCATATCGAATATGGACAAGATAACAAACTTGAGAAATGCAGCAGTTGCAAAAGCATTAAATGGAGACTGCATAAAAATAGAGCAAAAGTGAGCTAAGCAGCAGATCAATCTTTTTGTAATATTGTAATTAGTGAACTTCTACATCACTATATGAAAGCAAAAACAACAATTGCATAACTATACAATACACATAACAAGATAATATGCCAATAATAATAAATATTTATACTCGTCATTATCTTTTGCATTATCCTTAGATTAGATTCAAATAATAAGCATATAGAAAAATCAATTTAGCATCACTCACTTAGATTCATTCACTTTCAACAATATTCTAATCCCTAAATCAAGCTCAAAGTCCTAAGAAAGTCTAAAATCAAAATCATATAATTTCAAATCCATCTGGTAAGATCTCTAAAAAGTTGAAAAAATTTCGGAAAAGCTACAAAACAAGTTGATATACGATATCTCTACGAACTAAGTGAAGTTTAATTATGATAGCTCGAGTCAAATGAAGACACGAGCATGATAAATGATCGGCATGCAGATTCTCCATCCATAGCCATCAATCTTGCTGTGACTGTCCTCAGACTACAATTTTTTCATAGTTTTTTCACAGAAAGATGAAAGTAGGAGATGAGTGAGATTGACTAATAATTGTAGAAAAATATAACCAACGAAGTACCTTTAGGAGTCCATGAGCGATCGGAGGTAAGCAGATCGAGTTTAGGTTCGACCATCAAAGAGTGAAGGAAATAAAAAAAGCGTATGCAAATGAAACGATAAAGCGATTGAGTAAGATCGAATCTGAGATACAGAGAGAAAGAGAACGTAATTGAAAGATGAAGTTTGCTCGAATTACAAATCGAAAGATGTTTGGGTTTTGAAGTTGTGAAATTTACAGGGAGAGAGAAGAAGAGGACAGTTATCGAAATGTTAGGGTTTAGAATTTGTGATTCCTATTTCACGTAGAAGCAAAAATGAGATATAAGAAGACGAGCTTTCAAAAATCAGCACATGGCATCGTTCAAATTATTTAGTCCTTTTGTTATAAAGGCATAAAAATCCCTTGACTAATAGACACTAGTGAATTTATATTAACATGGGTCCACTCTACCATTACTTATTTGAATTCCATTTAACATCACTTTACTCTAGATCTGTTCGTCGAGCGGGCTAGGCCGGGTTTGGCAGACTTTTTATTAAAAATGTTAACACAAGCTCGTCCCAAGCCCATACTTTAGAACATCGGGCTCAGGCAAGGCTTGGGTCGGGTTTACAAGATAATTCCCAAGCCCGGCCCGGGCCCGTGAATATTTTTTTGTTATAGATTTTTTTATTAAATTAAATAGAAAAGATAAAAATAAATCAAAATATATTTAAATTTTAAACATAATTGCATTGCTTACTTAAAATATTTAATATTTGCTAAAATTTATTATAATCAAGTATACAAATTTAATAGTATAAAATATAAAATTTTAAAATAATTATAAATTTAATGTATAATTATATAATAAATAAATAAAATTATTCGTCGGGCCAGGCTTAAATATTTATATAAAAACCAAGCCCGACCTATAAAATTTCGGGCTTTGACAGCTCGGGCTCGGGCCGGATTTTTAATAAAAATAAGTGTCCAAACCCGGCCTGCGAACATGTCTACTTTACTCTACCATTACTTATGCGAACTCCAGTTTTATTTAATCATGTTACCTTAGTATATTAGAGCTCAGTGCCCATCAACTATTATATGATTTCATGTTTAATATCTCTGACCTCAGTATTTAACAATAATATATACCTTAGTATCATCCATTGAAATACAGAGCTAGAAAAACCTTGCCACCATGTTGCCTATGTTCTTTCTTCTTGTTAGCTATCGCCTCTATCTCTGAGCATCACATTTAATACATTCTTATCGACACGTGGCAACATGATTTGTAGCGAAACTTGTAACAACCAATGTGTCAAAAATGGAAAAGAAGGGTTTTGAGGGACCGCCAAGAGAAATAATGGACATCACATTGACTCCATCGTAGATATGGCAACCATCATCCCAACTAATATATCACTTTCCGGACAGAGATCTTTTTTAAGGATTAGGGTCATCGAAGCAAACTTTGAAAATAGTCAAATGTGCATGTGGTGCCATTCCAACCGTGAGAAATCACGGTGCTTCATTCTCTAAAGAGCTCCCTGTAGGGTCATCATTTCCTACTGAACAACTGATGAAAAACACCCTTCTGAATCGCATTTTCATTTTCAAAATAGAGTATTGGGGGTCACCAAGCGTAATGGACATCACATCGACTCCGTCATCCAGGTAAGCCTTCATCCCGGTTAAAATATCAGTTTAATGGCAATAATCTCTTGCAGGATCTGAATGCTGGAAGCAACCTTTCTATGTAGCCTTTTGCATTTCCTAGCTCTTGAGCATGAAGCACGAAGGTACCAGCAGCTATGCTTGCTACATGTGTTCCATGCCCATCTATGTCTAACGGTGATTCTAATGCGACCCTCTTCATAGCCTTAGCTCCAAGATTGAAACTTTTTGCACTAATGAGCTTGTGGTTGCACTTTGTTGGTTTAAAGTCGCATCTACTTTTCCATTCAGCTGGAGGAGGCGACATTCCTTTGTCATTGAACGAAGGATGGCTCGGTGAAACTCCAGTGTCGAGGACTTTAGTGATCATGCCCTTCCCTAAACTTGTATCCTTCCATAACCCGGATTGCAGGCTCAATCCTAAGAAGGTGGGAGAGCGAGTGGTATGATTACTTAGTATTTGTTGAGGATGAGCTCAAACATTTCCATGTCTTTCACTTCTTCTGTTGTAAGTCTAGCAGCAAAATCACTAAATAGATTTTTGTAGGAGTAAAGAAAACGGTCAGATTCGGAGATAAAGGATAAGGACTTGTGCCAGTTTTCTACATCAGTATCGATCATGCCATCTGGTTGGCTGACATGGACTACGTAGGTTTGTATGCCATGATGAGTTAAGTTGGTTGTCATTGGGTGGGAAATGGAAGGATACATTTGAAAGCAGATCAAAATAAGAAAAACAAAGGTAGTATTGAAAACCATATTGCTAATTGCTGACATGAAGTGGAGGAAGAATGATAATAATAATAAGAAGAAGAGAAGAATAAGAATGATGTTTTTGTGCAGTATTTGGTTTCACTCTCAGTGCTTTAAGCCAATTTATAGCAAGCAAATGTTGAGGAGAACAATATGCACCTGGCTCCGCCATTGAGGAGAACAAAATATGTCTGTGAAGTTGGCTCCGACATTGAAACAAAAGAGCAAAACATTTATAAGAAAAACACACTTACCAATCTATGCTATTGCTTTTATAAGTCGATTCATAACACATGTAATTTTTTTTTAATTTGAAACATAATTAAAGACGACATTTTCAGATTTTATCATAAGCAATGCTACTGGGTGCTTTTTTCTACAAAGATAAAGCTATTATTTTAAAAATGAATAACCTTTTTTAGGTAAATTTCAAAAACATATCTCGTGATTTTACCAATCTTCAAAAAAAAGATTGTAAATATTTTTTTAAAAAAAGGTTTGAGGTTTTTTAATAAGGAATTTTTGTAACGAGGTAAAAAATATGATGTCGTAAAGGACAATTTTGAAAAACCGTAATATATTAAAAGGAATAAAAATCTAAAAAAAGTGCAATTCATCCTCTCCCCAACGAATTCATCCCCAAATCCACATTTTTTTCTCAATCTATAACCATAAATTTTGTCCATTTCCTTCTCTTAGAATTCACACCAACTTCATCTTGATATTCAATCACCGCCATCTGATTCATGAGTCTCATAGTATCCTAATGCCTTCTCCATCAGATTTAAGTTCTCCCTTGTTAGCCTTTCTCCCTCTCCGACGCCGGTTTGTTTGATTTGACTAGTGATATTAAACAAAGTAACAAGTTGAAGGCGATGCGATTTCAGGAATGAATGATGAGAAGAAAGAGGGAATCGTGACGGAGTGATTTCGGTGCGTCGACCATGATGGGAGTTGGAGCGTTGATGAATTTGATTTGATGTTAGAGTGTTGATGAATTTAAAGAAAGAACCAAAAACCCAGATCTCTAAAAGAGTTTCACCTGCAACTTTCTTCATTACAATGGTTAAATGGGTAGGGGTTAACAGAGTATGCATTTTCAACATCCCAAAATTATTCATATTCTTTTGCTGCGGATTTTCAATATTTTTTAACATCCTAAAAGTATTCAAATTGGAGGTTCTGGCTCAACACCATATAAAACTCAATGAACTAGTATACTGATTACGTACATAATACAAGTATTTATAGTGTGTGAGCAAGAGACACTAAAAGAGAAGGAACCTATACAAAATAGGAATACACGAGATATAGGAAGTCAAACTTATAGGAAGCATATACAAGAGATATACTCTAATTTATAGGAAGCATATCGTGGTGTCATGGGGAGTCTTCAATATTTATCCCTACCTAGACCGGACATTGCCTTTGCCGTCAACAAGCTCTCTCAATTCATGCATGCTCCCACACCAATCCACTGGCAAGGAGTTAAACGAGTTCTTCGCTATCTACATGGCACAATTAGTCACGGCCTCTTTTTTCGCACATATAACTCTGCATGGGTTCATTGATGCTGATTGGGCGAGCAGCCTTGATGATCGCAAATCAACAACTGGATACACGATCTTCCTTGGTCGCAATTTAACCTCATGGAGTTCGAAGAAACAAAAATTAGTTTCCCATTCGTCAATGGAGGTCGAATATCAGACACTTGCAATGGTGGCTTCTGAGATTGGTTGGTTAGAAATATTGTTGCGTGAACTTGGTATCTCTCTTGCTCGTTCTCCTCACTTATGGTGTGACAACTTATCTGCAACTTATCTCACTGCCAACCCAATCTATCATCAAAGAAGTAAGTATCTTGAAGTCGACTTTCATTTCATTCGAGATAGAGTATCAAAAGGACAACTTCGGGTTTCATATATACTGATACAAGAGCAAATTGCGGATGTTCTAACAAAACCTCTTAACAAAGACCGGTTTCTCCCATTTCGAGACAAGTTGTGCATTTCGTCAAACTCTTGCTCAACTTAAGGGAGGGTACTAGAGTTAGAGTTAGAGTATATCTCCTGTATATATGCTTCCTTCCTATATCTCTTAAATCCCTATGTTGTATAGGTTCCTTCTCCTTTAATATCTCTTGCTCACACACAATAAATACTTGCATTATGTTCATAATCAATACACTGGTTCATTGAGTTAATATTAATATTAATTTCAGCTTCATTGATTTGGTGATATTACTTCTATTTCCAGAACAAAATTTTATAAATCCATCGTTTACGGCTCGTTGAAGATGAGTAAATTAAAATATAAAAATAATTTGCTTATACAATCAAATGAGCAGAGAAACATTTTTAATGATATTTTGATAAGCCGTTTGCCGTTAGTGCTAACGAATCTTTAAAAACTTGATAGCAGCGTGCGTACATGTGCCGGCAGCATCTCTAGAAAATACAAACTATGATCAATAAAAAGTTGATTTGCCATTTGTCAATTTAAAGTTAAAGATTATGGATTTGATTTGACCATTTTCAACTGAAATGCTAGTTAATTGAAATTTGATCAGGTAAGTAATGTAATGTCATGTTCTCTTCAACTACAATTTAGTTAAGTTAAGTTCAACTATATATAGTTATAAATTTACACTGAAATAAGTTTAGTTAAGTTCAAATAAGTTAAGTTCAGTTCAGTTCAGCCTTCAAAAGTTGAAGAGAACATAACCCGACTAGAAAGTAATAGCAAATTTAACCGAAACCGAAAATTGACATTTTTATAATGTAAACTATAGATAAATTAGATCCAAAAGTTTAAATTGTTTAAAACAAATTTTCATTTAATTATTACCACAAAAACTATATTGAATTAATGTATTTCGCTTTTTTTATTCATATACTTAATTTACAAATTTTCTATATAAATATTATTTAATTCTGATATGCCATATCAATAAACAAAAATTAGTTCTATTTTAACTAACTTACAATGGCGAATGTTTAACCTAACAATTTGAGATTGAGTACGAAAGTTACAAAGATTATGCTCTCTTCAACTTCTAAAATTGAACTAAACTTAACTGAACTGAATTTCTTTCAGTATAAATTTATAACTACACATAATTGAACTGAACTAAACTGAACCGAACTTAATTGAATTGAGCAAAATTCAGATTGAAGTGGAGTTAAATTTCTCAATTGGGCTAAATTTTTTTTAAAAAAACTAACTTATATAATAAATTCTGGTAAAATTAAATTGAACCGGAATTCTCTCCAAGCCGGTTCATGAATTATGACCCGTTCAATCCAACAACTCGAAATCAATGTTAGCCGGCAATAATTTTATATCTTGTCCCTCTATATGTATATGATGTTTCAAATAGACATTCTATTTAATCTTCCGAAATTCTATATTGACACCCGCTTGTTTAACAGCAATTTACAATTTACAATCTCCATCATTCATCTTTGTGTAGTTAGATCTACACCATAAGATGAAAACAAAAAGGACAGTGGAGATTGCATAGTGTTAACGGGTGTCAAACAATTGGTGTTAATATAAAATTACTGTTTAATCTATGGATAAACAATATATCAGCTAATAAAAATTTATGAGAACACCGCTTTACTTAATTATCGAATTGAGGGACAACACAATACCAATACGATAGAGTTAATATGTAAAATATATTTGTGAATATAGGGAAGGTGTTAGTTTCTATTCAAATATCAAGAATATTATATAGAATAAATTTAAAAAACATGTAATGTGATTTGCTTATTTTACAAAAAAAAAAGTAGTTGTGGAAATTTTTGCAAAAGGTATTTTGGTTTTAAAAGTTAGCAAATAAAGGTTAAAAAATATTTTTTGATTAAAAATTATCATGCTACGAAAGGTATTTCAACCAATACAAAATTCCTATAATTTAACCATATTATTTAGAATATATACATCAAAATTGAGTACTTTTTGGAAAATTTTTATTTTGTTATGATTTTTTTAAAATTAGCATCACATTTTAATTAAAAAAAATATATTTATACTTTTAAAAAATTAAAAAAATCTATACTAAGTTATATTGTATTTTATTAACTCAGATTCTGTTACAATGATCCAAAAAAGTAAAGAAGACAATCCTTGGGGATACGCAGTCCAAAAAATATTTATTTATTAACCTTTATATATAAGATACCATTTTCATATATGAAAAATCCAGCATGATTTTATTCCAAAAGTGTTATTTGGTCGACTACAAATATGTGTAAGTTATATTGTCTTAACAATAAATAAAAATGGAGCTAAAACTAAAATGCATTCTCTTAATAGTTTGTGCGGTTGTATCATGTGTATCCGCCATTGTTCAAGGTATTTATTATTTCATCATTATCATTTAAATAACTTAATTTAGAAAAGTTGTTATCTACTTTCGTAAATTATAATAATCAGATATGAGGAATATATAGTCCTTTGTCAAAATAGGCGTACGCATTCAATTAAATGAGAAATGAGGGAAAAATCACACGTGTCGAAAATAAAATATATACCAAATGAGATAACGACAATTATTCTACAACAACAATGTGCTGAACTATTTGATTTAGCAATGCTAAAATAACACATGGCAATATATGTTCATACTTTTGGCAACTGAATTTGGATCCGAGTACCACTTATATTACGACAAGTCTCTTTCAAAACTGTTTTTTCATTCAGATGATGTGAATTATTATCTGATATAATGTAAAAAAGATGAGAAGATTAGGTGCTATAAGCACGCAACATTCCATGGAATGTGCGGAGACAATGGGAGTGAACGATGTAAAAAAGATTTCATAGGCAAGTTTGGAGCAGATTTTAACCCAAGTGGTTGCAATTGTCAAACTTTGGCACCAAAGCGAGATAGAATCGGTGATTGTGGCGGTAAAGATGATAGTTGTTTTTATACTCGGAGCTGTAATTTTAAAGTTAACTGTAGCTAATATATATTAATTCATAATATGAAATAAAACATTATATTAATTTATTAATATTTTTCATTGAAGATGAGTAAATTAAAATATGAAAATCATTTGTTTATACAATTAAATGAGCAAAGAAACTCTTTTTTTTTTAATGATAACTTGATAGCAGCGTGTTGTACTTAAGCCGGCAACATCCTAAGAAAAAAAAAAAACTATCATCAATGAAAAAAATTTCATACAGTTGATTTCCAATTGTCAATTAGAAGGTCAAGATAATGGATTTGATTTGCTAATTGTCAAATGAAATTTGGCCGGGTAAGTAAGAATGAATTTGACCAGATTGGACGGTTTTGTTTGATGATGGTTCTTCGTGGTTCATTAAAGTACAATACGGTATGGCATAGTTCAGTACAATATGATTTTTTAAAAAATTTATGTTTGGATATATAGTATGATATGATATGATTTTTTAAATTTTAGTTTAAATAAAAGAGGTAACCACCAAATCCGTGGTTCTATTTCCATGATTCTTGAAATCATGAGAAAACTATATCATGAAAAAACATTACAACCAAACAACTAAATATAATTAAAAATCATATCATACCATATAATAATTATGAACCAAACAAAGCCTAGAGTGAATTTGACCAAAATTGAGAACTGATAATTTTATAGTATAATTAAAAATTAAATTCAAAATTTTTATTATTTAAAGCAAATTTGCATTTGATTATTACAAAAAAACTATTGAATATATTTAGCTATTTAATAAAAAATACATTGTTTGATAATCATTAATTTACAAATCTGTTATACAAATATTATTTATTACTCATGTGCCATATTAATAAATTAAAATTATTAGTAATAATTTTAACTAACTTACAATGACAAATGTCTTAACCTAACAGTTTGAGACTCGATCACTAAACTTATAAAATAGATTTCGTGCCGGATCAAATTAAACTCAGTTGGAGATTAATAATTCTCTCCCTTTGCCGCCGGTTCATTACCCGTTGAATACAACAACTAAAATTTTAATATCAGCCGGCAATAACTTAATATCTAGTCCATCAACATATATGTAACTTTTAAATAGACATTACTTATTCTTGCATAAACACTGTAAAATTGTCACATCATGAAATACAGAACGAGAAAAATGTGGGAAAACATGTTTCTTGTTATCTACCTCATTTTATTTATCCCTTCAGTGACTCCTGCTAACGCGGAAAGCGACTTGGATACTTACATTGTTCTCTTACGGAAACCTGAAGGACAACAATTCACTGAATCCAACGATTTTAAAAGTTGGCATCAATCATTTTTGCCAGATAAAATATTCAGCTCGGGTCAACCACGCTTGGTGCATTCCTACAAGCACGTACTTTCCGGGTTTGCAGCAAAACTCACAGCAGAGGAACTTAAGGCAATGGAATTAAAGGACGGATATGTATCAGCCCGTCCTAGAAAAATGGTTTCTTTCCACACAACCCACACGCCACGCTTCTTAGGCCTACACCACAATGTCGGACTTTGGAACTACTCAAACTACGGAAAGGGAACGATAATCGGACTTGTCGACAGTGGAATAGCGGCCGATCATCCCTCGTTTAGTGGACACGGAATGCCTCCCCCGCCCGTAAAATGGAAAGGAAAATGCGACATCGCAACACTGTGCAACAACAAACTTATCGGTGCGAGAAATTTCGCCACCGACAGTAATGATACGTCGGATGACGTCATGCATGGAACTCACACGGCTAGCACAGCAGCTGGAAGTCCCGTTCAAGGCGCGAATTTCTTCGGCCAGGCCAATGGCACCGCTATTAGCATGGCGCCATTAGCTCACTTAGCGATGTATAAAGTTTCGGGCTCCGAAAGCAAGGCAGGCGATAGCGAGATTTTAGCTGCCATGGATGCTGCGATCGAGGATGGTGTCGATGTTCTCTCGCTTTCCCTTGGAATCAGTTCTCTCCCGTTTTATGACGATGTGATTGCGTTAGGAGCGTTTGCCGCTATTCGGAGAGGGATTCTAGTGAGTTGCTCTGCTGGGAATGAGGGCCCCAAAAAAAGTTCCCTTTCGAACGAGGCCCCGTGGATTCTAACGGTAGGAGCAAGCACAGTAGACAGGGCAATTAGGGCAACAGTTTTACTCGGAAATAACATGGAATTAAATGGTGAGTCGCTTTTCCAGCTGAAAGATTTCCCTTCCACGCTATCGCCGCTTGTTTATGCCGGTGCGAATGGCAAAGCCACATCTGCGCTTTGCCATCCTGGCTCTTTGAGAAACGTCGATGTCAAGGGAAAAATCGTGTTGTGCGATCGAGACATAGCGTTCGATACACAGGCTGAAGAAGTGAAAGCCAGTGGAGGAGCGGCTATGATTGTAATGAATGACAACAACACCGGGTTTTACATTGAACCCGAGTTTTATGCGTTCCCTTTTTCGCAAGTAAGTTACACGGCAGGATTAGCAATCAAAGCGTACATAAACTCAACAAAGTCGCCAAAAGCTATGATCTTGTTCAAAGGAACGGTAACTGGTTTGGCAGAGGCGCCTCAAGTGGCTGAGTTTTCGTCAAGAGGTCCAAGCTTAGCCAGCCCTGGGATCTTGAAACCCGATATCGTGGGCCCCGGTGTTAACATCCTAGCAGCTTGGCCGAATTCACCCGACAATACTACCAATAGATTCGCTATGATCTCAGGAACTTCAATGGCTTGCCCTCATGTTAGTGGCATTTCCGCTCTTCTCAAAAGTGTTCACCCAAATTGGTCACCTGCAGCTATAAAATCCGCTCTTATGACAACGGCCGATTTGTATGATCTTGGAGGAAAACACATTTCTAATCAAGATTTCGTTCGAGCAAGTCCGTTTGATATGGGTGCAGGCCATGTGAATCCATCGAGAGCAAATGATCCGGGACTAATCTACGATATCCAACCCGGAGATTATGTTCCGTACTTATGTGGTCTAGGTTACACCGATGAACAAGTTGAAATTATTGTGCAAGGTAGGGTGGTGTGTTCTAACGAAACAAGCTTACCCGAACCTGAGCTTAATTACCCCTCGTTTTCTATCAAATTGGGGTCCATACCAAAAACGTACACTAGAACAGTGACAAATGTTGGGAAGGCCAACTCAACATATAAGGTTGCTATATTTGAACCACAAGGTGTGAGTGTTAGTGTTAGACCAAATACGCTTACTTTCAACGGGGCGAATCAAAAGGCAACATACTCGGTTACATTTAGTAAGAATGGTAAGCAAAGTGAATCTGTAGCTTATGGATATCTAAAATGGATATCTGGTGCACATAGAGTTCGTAGCCCAATCGCTATTATATTTGAATAGCTAGTGAGCAAACAACTAATATTTTTTTGGTGATCAAATTATGTCTGTTCAATTCTTTTTGTAATGTAGACATGTACTGCAAATTAAATCAATGAAGAGGATTTTATTTCGTGTACGTGTTTGCTCTGCATTTTAAACATTTTTTTTTTAGATTTTACATATGGGTGAAATTTATCAAAAGGCATCGAAAACTCGATTAATCTAATCGAAGAAACATACTAGTACATGTAGACTTGATGAAAAAAAAAATGATAACAAGGTTTTGGTAAATGGTTTGAAACGATTGGAATTGGCTGAGTATTGTACAAAGTGGTCTGTTTCAGCAATCGGGCAGTGCAAATTGCAAGCCTTTCCTTCTAGGAGAACTATCTTTAGTTATTGGGAATTGATAAACTTGTTTCAAGTAGAATGAAATAAACAGCAAAAGTGAAAAAAATCGTATTATCAAGGTTGAAACATATTTTTTTAAGAAAAAATTGCTTAAATGTGCTTACATTGAAACAAAAAAACCTGCACTCGTTCCTCATGAGTATGGACACATAAACTCCAAATCCTTTGCACTATGTTCGGAAACATGGTTCTCGATGGAATTTAATTCATTTGAAACATTGTTAACACGTTGTATTTATATATGAAATTTTTTGAATTTTATTATGTGATGAAATGAGTATGTGATATATGAAAAATATATTTCAAAATATTATTATTATATGATATATGGTTCGCTTCACATGCGTATTTGTACATGATGACATGAAATATTAAAAGGAGTTGTGACATACCTATCAGACATTGTGATTACATGATTACTTGGATTCATATGGTCACCTACGTGGAATACTTTATTACATGAATACAAATGTCAACTACTTGGATACAGGCTGACCTGCAAAATTACTTGACATACGATACATATCCTGGGACAATGATTTGGTTGGTATTGTCACAATTAACAAGATAGAACATTCATAAGCATATTTGCATGACTATATGTTGTTGCATGACTATATGTTGGATGATTTGGAATTGTTGATGTGCCCTAGTTTCAAAGGCATTGGTTCATGCAGTGTCACATTATAAAGGCAATAATCTATTACATTTATACCTTGTGTTATAATATGAGTAGAGTATCCATTGATTGATAATCATAAATGTCTCAAGTCTGTTTTAATCATGGGAATGAATGAAACAAAAGACTTGTATGTTGGATGATCTATAGCAATGTAGTTGCTATGTCACTTGGTAAAGTAGATTATGAACATAGGCACATGTTGAGAACATGAGGCTGGACCTATCCACACAGCAAGGTCACATGGTTGCATGTCAATGACAGTTTGCTGAGTAGGTCTCAATAGTCCTCAGACTTGATTTCAATTCATTATTAATGTGGAAGTGGGTATGCTTTAGCATATTACTAACGGGTCCTTAAATATTGGATTACAAGTACGGGTATGCTCGGTATATTTCATGACCACATTAGTAGTAGTGTTGAAGTGATAGGATTGCCATCAGTTTGATAAATCGAAATGAATCACCGGCCACTTGATGAATAAAAAGGATAATGACGTCCAATAAGTCGTTGACTTATTTTATTATTTTATTCTAGATCAAGAAATACGATGAACCGCGTAAGAGGGTGACAAGCACCATGCCTCTTGTTCATCATATTGATGCCAGCTAGCAAAGGACTTTGTGAGATAACTACTAGGTTCAGTATCTTTAATAGATGGCTGTATTTTGTCCCAATTGGGTGCTGTAATGGTTTGCTAGAATCCACTTACAGTCTATGGGTGAATCTCATTGCTAACATATGGACAGACCCAAAGGATCGTGCACTTAGAACTACTGATCTGAGATTTCTTGTACATGCAATGTTACAAGACTTGATGAAGAATCGATTATTAATTAATTGACATGTCAAGTCAATGTAATTGAATAATCTAACTCCAAGTAATTTAGTTAGTGGTATAATATAATGTATTTTATGTTATTCATTAAAGTAAAATTAAGTTGATTAAATGTATTTATATATGGTATTTATTTAGTTGATAATTAAATAAATTCATGTATTAAATAATTTAATTGAATATATTTAATCAATAAAATTGTCATGCTAAAATATTTAATTAGCTATTTAAGTTAATTGAATTAATATAATATGACATTAAATTTGATTAAATGTAATGTTTTAATTTTGCTCAAAGGTTAATTTGTAAATTATAAAACATGGCATTTGAATTTGTTTATAAGGAATTAAACTTAAGGGTTTAATTATTAAATCACAAATTTAAAGGAACCAATTTATAATTAGAATTAATCTAAACCTAATTAGTAATTAGGATATATACAAAATTAAAAAAAAAAGAGAGATTTTAAAGAGAGATTAAATACAAAAACAATAAAAAGGTTGATTGTGCTGTTATGTGAGGTGTGCGGCCATCAATTGGGTTTTTTGGGGATTTGATTATTTTGGAGTTTTATCTCTTATTCTCCGTCCATTCGGTTAGCATCGGTCCCGGTTCAAGAGGAGTTCGTGCACGTGAGATTGGAGAGCTTCCAATTGCGAGCTTCACGACATCCGTCTCTTAAGGAGACTTTTCAAGTAAGTTCTTATCATGTAAATATATTGGTTTGAAACCCTATCAATGGTTCTTGAGAAGATCCTATTCGAATTTGAGAAAATTTTAACCGGTAATTCCGCCAACGCAATTATGTTTTCGATGACAATTCCTTACAATTGGTATCAGAGCCTGGTTCTATCAAGATGATTGTTTAGGGTTTTTCTTGACTTCTTTAGGTTTTCCATCTCCATGGAAAAAGTTTTGAGATTGTTCTTGAGATTCTTTGATTTTTTCCTCAAGTTGATTAATTGACAAAATTAATTTGATAAATTGATTGTTGTAATTAATCGGGTTTGAATTTAGCCAAAAGATCAAGTTCTTGATTTGTGAAAGTTTTCGATTTGGTAGAAAATGTTTCAAAATCGTTAATTTGAGTTTTTAATATTTTTCTCAAATTAGTTGATTTGATCTTTGTGACTATGTTTTTTAATTCTTGTTTATGTTTATTAGGGTTTTAATTACTTTATGATTATTTGTTAATAATATAATTAATTAAATCTAATAAAATAAAATAAAATAAAAATGGTTTGCCAGCAGTGGCGTAAATTATTCACGCCACTGTTGGCGTGTATTATGTTGTTGGCTTATGCCAACACCACACTGTGGACAGCAAGGCTGTCCAAGTTTGGACAGCCTGCTGTCCACGGGCAGTGGAGCTTTAGACTCGCGGGTCCAGGGAGTTTGAAATAATTTTTGAACATTAGTTCGTTTGGTTAAAACGATTGAACCGGATTGTTTTTAAAATTATCGGCTATTTTAATTTATCCGTGATCAATAATTTAAAACGAATTGTTTAATAAAATCAACATTATTTTATTAAATTCGGAATTAAATTCTAATGGTTCAAAATTATTCAAAGTCTGTTTTGAGAATTAAAACGGATGAACCGAATTGTACCAAAATATCATTCCTGTTATTTTGTTAATTCGGTGTCATAAATTCTAATATTTTAAAATTGTAATTTTAATTAATTAGAATAAAAGTTAAAACCTTAACTTGTGGCATTAATATTTAATTAAATTAAATATTCTAAATGTGATATTAGCCCAAATAGACTGTGGTACCAGTTATAGTTGGGATGCTTAATTTTGAAATAGTAACGCCCTAATTCGAGTGGGAGCAAAATTGTATATTTTGCAAAATGGTTACTAACCATTGGGCCTTAACAAGCTTTAAGTCACAATTGTTAAAATTTAGCAATTTCACCAAGTATCT